>VDFB02142958.1:37894-58376 GCA_007258455.2 Sequoia sempervirens | reverse complement strand
ATATATATATATATTTGCAGAGAGATAGATAGATAACCTAATTTGAATGTAAATTAACAAGGTATGTATATTTCTATTTTGCAAATTGAAATTAATATATTACTGAACAGTTGATCAACAAATATAGGTATCTACATTCAATTTATACCTTGTTCATTTACATTCAAATTAGGTATCTATCTATCTCTGCATATATATATATATATATTGCATACTCAAATTTATATATTACTGTACAGTTCATCACCAAATATATGTATCTACATTCAATTTATACCTTGTTCATTCACATTCAAATTAAGTATCTATCTATCTCTGCAAAGTGATTGTATGTATGTCCTCATTTACATTGAACCTAATTAGATGTATGCTTTGTTTGTTGTTCAATTAAAGTGACTGTAAATATCAGCCCCCCTATCCCTTACAATCAACTGTCATATTGGCTAACTCCTACTTATGATACTATGTTGTTTGAGAAATGGTATTAACATAAGTAGGACTTAGCCATCATCAAAGTTAGTTGTAAGGGAGAGGGGTCGATATTTACATCACATCAAAACACTCTTGCCCTACAGTGCATGCAGTTAGAACTGCTATAAAATCCATGGAAAATACCATGACTTATAAACTATTGGAAAATGCCAAGAATCTAAATTTCATGGCAAATGCCATGAACTTTATACCACTTCACTGCATTCTCTATAGGGCAAAAAAGCTCCTCCGTTACTTTGTTTGTTCTTCAATTAAATTGAGAGTGTATAAGTAGGCTTTCACATACCATACCCACCATATGTCATATGTCCAAATGTATACCCATGATTAACTCCTATGCCCACACATAGCTCCTCTCCCTTTTGTCTATGTGTTTGTTCTTCAATTTAACCGACTGTAATTAACAACCCCTCTCCCTTACAACCAACTGTGATAGAATATGACTCCTACTTGTGTTATAACCATGGACTGAAAGAGCATAAATAACTTGAAACATCAATAAGATAGATATATACATACATATATAGATAGATAGATAGATAGATACATACATATATATATTGTAGAGATAGATATATACATACATATATAAAAGTTGCATAATTCTAGCTCGACTGTCAAGGGACATGGCATAAGAAAATTACCTGACTGGGACGTTGATGATGTGGACCCCTTGCTCAAAGTTACCCTACCCACCATCGGTTACATTCAACTTAATTAGATGTATGCTTTGTCTGTTCTTCAATTGTACTGACAGTATGCGAAGAATATCTCAAATAGCATTATAAAACATTAACACAACTTGAAACATTAGTATGATAGAAATATTTGAAACCCTTTATTGTCTTGCAAAGCTATTTGAAGATATAAATATTTGTATCATGCTATTGTTGCAAGTTCATATATATGTGTATCATAATGCCGTGTCAATTATATGAATGGTTAGCTTGTTCTTCAATTACAGTCAATAGTAAATGTATGGATTCGTTGTTTCAGTCAGTATCATTATTTTCAATATTAAGTCTATGTTGTTTACTAATCACTATGTTGGTTCAATACAAAGGAAGATAAATGTACAAACAAATATCAGGCGATCTTCAAGGAGGAAGCCTCCACAAAAGCGGAGTTGGAAAACTATGCCCGCACACAAGAGAGGTGTGCATCTGCCACATAATGATGAGGAGGATGTTGTAATTCCTATTCACCAGTGAACTGAAGAACCAAGTAGTGAGGAGGAGGTAGACATTTATTTGGAACAACCAACCGAATCTATAGTGCAAGCTAACCCAGTTGTATCAACCAAAAAGGTTGCACCAAGGCATGAATGGACCCAGGCTGACATGGACCATGCCCTTGAAGATGTTGAAGCCTACAACTGGTCAACTAGAGGTGCAGCAAAAAAGTGAGGTATTCCTACCTCAACATTGTCCAATTGGCTAGGTGGTATGACCACTACAAAAAGGAAAGGCCCCCCAATAGTCCTAACTAAGGAGGAAGAGTCATTGATCATCGAATGGTGCAAGGAGATGGCTGCTATTGGCCAAGGTTTGGAGATCGTCAATCTGAAAATGGAAGTGGCCCAAATATGTGAAACAAGGAATAATCCCTTCAAGAATGGTCTTCCTGGCAAGTCATGGTGGACAAGATTCAAAAGAAGGCATCTTGATCTCTGCTTGAGAACAACCCAAGGTCAAGATAGAAACCGTGCTATAAATCTGAGGCAACTAGTTATAAGTGCTTTCTACAACACTTTGGAGAAGGCATATGCAGGAGGGAACTATGGACTGCAAAGGATTTGGAACTATGATGAGACAGGGCTGCAAGCTGGCCGAAACGGTAACATGAAGGTGCTTGCCATGAAAGGTGTGAGAAGTGTTGCTTACATTATCCCAAAGAGCCTGGAGTGGATCACTATTCTAGCATGTGTAAATGCTACAGGTCAAAAACTTCTAGGTTTTTATTGTTCAAGAGAAAAAAAAATGTGCAAAACTACATAGCCAACTACATGAGCCATGAACATTGATGGCTATTCAACCTCACGCATGGATGATGAAAGAGATTTTTATCATATGGCTCAAGTTCTTACTATGCAAGTACCTGGGGGTTGCTCACCCACCCATAGACACCTCTTGATATTTGATGGGCATGGCAGCCATGTAGCCTTCTCTACCATTACCAAAGCAAGGGAGCTTGGTATTGACTTGCTCACCCTACCCGCCCACACATCACACAAGTTGCAGCCTCTTGATGTGAGTGTTTTCTCGTCTTTCAAGTGTAACTTGAAAAAGGAAAGAACAAATTGGACCATTAGACATCCAAATTTGGAGATAAGAAGGGAAAAATTGGCTACACTTGGCAGCCTAGCTTTTCAAAAGTCATTGAATTTTTCAAACATTACAGCTGGCTTCAAGAGGACAGGTATTTGGCCATTTGATCGAAATGCTTTGGATAATGACATGAGGGTTAGCGAGACATTCCACTTTGCTTCCCTTGAGGAAGCATCAGCTGCTACAAACATTCTAAGCCTTTCCAACAATGGTTTGGCAGTCACTGAGGGTGAGTCTAATGTTGGAACTGTAGAAGTTGGAGATCAACAAAATGGGATGAATGGTTAGTATGTTCTGCATTTTTTGTATGAAGTTATATTTCAGTATGTTGTTACACTATGTACCATTGTTTGATATGTTGCTTATTTCGAATCAACTCAATTAGATGTATGGTTAGTTTGTTCTTCAATTACAATTGATCTTACATGTATGCATCTGTTGTTACACTATGCACCATTTTTAGATATGCATATATATGCAAATCTGCATATGCATATATATGAAAATTTGCATATGCATATTTGCAATATGCATATGCATATATGCAATTGTTGTATGAAATTAAATTTCAGTATGTTGTTTGAGAAATGGTATTAACATAAGTAGGAATCAACATATGGTTAGTATTTTTTGCATTTGTTGTATGATGTCATATTTCAGTATGTTGTTACACTATGTACCATTGTTTGATATGTTGGTCATTTCCAATCACCTCAATTAGATGTATGGTTAGTTTTTTCTTCAATTACAATCGATCTTAGATGTATGCATTTGTTGTTACACTATGTTCTGTATTTGTTGTATGAAGTTATACATGCATATATGCAATATGCATATGCATTGCATATATTCATATGTTGTATGAAGTTAAATTTTAGTATGTTGTTTTGAGAAATGGTATTAACATAAGTAGGAGTCGGCATATGCAATATGCAATATGCATATGCATATATGCATATGTTGTATGAAGATAAAATTCAGTATGTTGTTTGAGAAATGGTATTATCATAAGTAAGAGTCAGCATATGCATATGTTGTATGAAGATAAAATTCAGTATACTGTTTGAGAAATGGGATTATCATAAGTAAGAGTCAGCATATGCATATGGTTGTGGATACTGTCAATGATTTCCTTCTCTATTTGCATTTAAATTACATGGATTGGATTCATTTGTTCTTCAAATACTCTCAAACTTACATGTATGAATTTGTTGTTTCAGATTCCAATGAACCACTTGAAACAACAGTATTGGGAGACCAAAGTACTATTGGAGACATATCTCTTTCCCTGCCAACTCCACCTGAGCAGCCCTCCTGGCTCTTTGATGGTGCTGCCAATCTTGCTATGGATATGCATGTGGATGAAGAATAAATTATTTCAATGCCATCTCCACTGCACTGCATGGGTCCCAATACATTAGTACATTTCTATGCTGATTGTGGAGATGGTGATGGTGAGCAGTTAGGAGATAGAACGAATGCTATAGATAGTGAGATGCTAGAAACAAATAATGCCAATTTGATTGAGCCTTTGGGAGGCCAACAAACCTCACGCATCTCACAATTCTTGAAGCTACCAGTTCATGTGGTGAAAGACAAGTCTAATAAGGTAGCTGACCGTGGGATCAAGTTGCAAAGAGGATCCCAACTCCTAACTGTTGATGAATTCATGGCAATGCTAAGTGAACAAGACAAAAAGAAGAAGGAACTAGAAGAACTGAAATTGAGGAAGAAGCAACAGCTTACAGAGTGCAAGATAGAAAGGATTGCAGAATTGGAGGCGAAAAGTATTAAGAGAATTGAAAAGGAAAAGCAACGAGTAGCAATAGAGGTTGAAAATGAGCTGCAAAAGAAGGAGAAGGAAAAAAAAGGGAGGACCAATGGAGAGAAAAAGAAGTCGCAAAAAGGGAAAAAGAGTTGGAGAAGGCACAAGTAAATGGTGCAAAGGAGAGGCAACTTAGCAACCCTCTAAATCCCTTGCCTAACCACCATAGGATCTTCACAAATTTCATATCTATTCAATGCCCCCAATATTGTCCATCACCTACCCAAGCTACCAGCCAAACATTTCAGAGTTGGAGTCCTTCTCAGTCGCTCTCCTATACACACTCACCTAGCCCCACAAGAAGCCAACCATATGAGAGTTGGAGTCCTCGTTTACAGGCCTATCAAACCTGAACCACCCCAAGCATAATCCAACCAACTCAATCATGGAGTCCTTCTCTATCATAGGCCACATCCGACTCACAAGATAGCTTGCCATCAAATTTTAGTTTTCCTACATTTTTCGATTGATTTGAATGTTTGGTTGCTAGTTTTTTGTTGTGAACTTCTTGATGGATTCGAAACGATGTTTGAATTTTTTTTTGTTTTGAATGTTTCTAACTTGAAACATCAGTATGGATACCATAGAGACAACATATTCCATCATGTTACTATCTATCTCTGCAATATGAAACATATGTATCTATTTATCTCTGCGAGAGGAAACTTATGTATCTATCTATAGTAATCTATACATATATGTATCATAATGGTGTATCAATCTGCTGTTTTAAGTTAATTTGAAAATTTAGTATGTTTTATCATTCTGTGCAACATACATATGTATGGTAATGTTGTATTCAAATGGTTTGGAAATATTTTGACCATAACAAAGCTTAAAGGGAGAGTGGCCGATGACAACATAAAGGATGGTTATGGAAATTAACAAGGTGTCCACTCATTTAAATGTAAATGGACAAGGCAATTGCTGACAGTATGCACATACATATGCATATGCGGACTCCTACTTATGTTAATACCATTTCTCAAACAACATACTAAAATTCATAGTGTAACAACAAATTCATACATGTAAGATTGAGTCTAATTGATGAAAAAACTAACCATTCATCTAATTTAAATGTAAATGGAGAAGGCAATTGCTGGCAGTATGAACATACATATACACATGCACATGCACATGCAAATGTTGACTCCTGCTTATGTTAATACCATTTCTCAAACAACATACTAAAATTTAACTTCATACAACAATTGCATATATGCATATGCATATTGCAAATATGCATATTTGCATATATGCAATATGCATATGCATAGATGCAATATGCATATGCATATCTAACTTCGGTACATAGTGTAACAACAAATGCATACATGTAAGATTGATTGTAATTGAAGAACAAACTAACCATGCATCTAATTGAGTTGATTCAAAATGAACAACATATCAAACAATTGTACATAGTGTAACAACAAATGCATACATGTAAGATCAATTGTAATTGAAGAAAAAACTAACCATACATCTAATTGATCTGATTCGAAATAAGCAACATATCAAACAATGGTACATAGTGTAACAACATACTGAGATATAACATCATACAACAAATGAAAAACATACTAACCATATGCTGACTCCTACTTATGTTAATACCATTTCTCAAACAACATACTGAAATTTAACTTCATACAACAATTGCATATATGCATATATGCATAGATGCAATATGCATATGCATATCTAACTTCGGTACATAGTGTAACAACAAATGCATACATGTAAGATAGATTGTAATTGAAGAACAAACTAACCATGCATCTAATTGAGCTGATTCGAAATGAACAACATATCAAACAATTGTACATAAGTGTAACAACAAATTCATACATGTAAGATTGAGTGTAATTGAAGAACAAACTAACCATGCATCTAATTGAGGTGATTGGAAATGACCAACATATCAAACAATGGTACATAGTGTAACAACATACTGAAATATAACATCATACAACAAATGTAGAACATACTAACCATATGCTGACTCCTACTTATGTTAATACCATCTCTCAAACAACATACTGAAATTTAACTTCATACAACAAATGCATGTGCAACATATATAACAATGTTACATAGTGTAACAACATACTGAAATATAACTTCATACAACAAATGTAGAACATACTAACCATATGCTGACTCCTACTTATGTTAACATTGAGTGTAATTATTGAAGAACAAACTAACCATGCATGTAGTTGAGTTGATTCAAAATGAACAAAATATCAAACAATTGAACATAGTGTAACAACAAATTCATACATGTAAGATTGAGTGCAATTGATGAAGAAACTAACCATGCATCTAATTGAGCTGATTGGAAATGAACAACATATCAAACAATGGTAGAAAGTGTAACAACAAATGCATACATGTAAGATCGAATGTAATTGAAGAACAAACTAACCATGCATGTAGTTGAGTTGATTCGAAATGAACAAAATATCAAACAATTGTACATAGTGTAACAACAAATTCATATATGTAAGATTGAGTGTAATTGATGAACAAACTAACCATGCATCTAATTGACCTGATATTAACATAAGTAGGAGTCAACCATCATCACACATAGCTGTAAGGGAGAGGGGCCGATATTTACAGTCACTTTAATTGAAGAACAAACAAAGCATACATATGATCACTTCAATAGACATGTAATTGTAGACCTGCAACTTGCATAGTTATAATGGCAGTATTAGAACACTATCATACACTCCATAGTTTCGGGTGGCATGCACCTATGTTTTGGCCAAAGTATGTATGTATGTATGTATGTATGTGTGTACAGTATACACACATACGTGTATGTATGTGTGTACAGTATACACACATACGTGTATGCATGTGTGTACAGTATGTATACACATGCATGTGTGTATATACTTATACACACATACATGTATGCATGTGTGTATAGATACTATACACACATGCATACATTTATGTGTGTATAAGTATATACACACATGCATGTGTGTATACATACCATACACACATAGCTTGTATGTGTGTATAGTATGTATACACATGTGTATACATACCATACTAACGATGCATGTGTGTATAGTGTATGTACGTATACACACATACACCTGCATGCATGTGTGTATAGTATGTATACACATGTGTATGTATACTACACACATACATGCATGCATGTGTGTATGCATATGCATGTGTGTATAATTATACACACATAAATGTATGCATGTGTGTATAGTAAGTATACACACATCCATACATGTATGTGTGTATACATATATACACACATCCATACATGTATGTGTGTATACATACTATACACACATACATCTAGGTATGTGTGTATAAGTATGTATGTCTATGTCTCAAATAGAAACATACATACATACATAAATAATTATGTAGTATGTATGTATGTATGTGTGCATACATGCATACATAATATTTTATTGTTTAGTCTAATATTATAAAGATGTTGAATATTATATCAATTTAAAAAGAAATGTTTAGTCAATTAAATATTAAAATGATTACTAAATTGACTAGGAAAATCGTATAAATGATTAGTCAATTAAAAAAATAAAATGATTACAAAATTGACTAGGAAAATTCTATAAATGGATATGACTATTCTCTAAATCAGTCATATTTGAAGCAGAGACGAAGGACAGGGAAGAGTGGATGATGGGGGTTGAGAATTTTTGAGCGAGGGGTTCACGGCAATGGTCAAAAGAGCCGGCTAAAACATAGGTGCATAAAACCCTTCAGAGTCAAGCTGCAGAAACACATGAATGGTATGTATATGTATACACACAGTCGACAAAAAATATACACATACTGCCACTATACATCTACAAATTACAGAGGTACAAAACACAAACTAAGCTCTATTTGAATGGCAGATTGTGTGTATATGTGTGTATACACACATATATATGCATATATTCCAATTACAGAGGTATAAAACCAAAAAAAACACATATATTATGGGGGTTTGTGTGTATATGTGTGTGTAGACATATAAATATGGATATATATAGACATATACACACAGTTGACCGTATATACACATAAATGTAACTATATACATGCATATACACACATTGGACCATTTATATGCATATATATAACTGTATTCTCACATATAGACATAGTCTGCCATTATATAGTTCTATTATTGCTGGAAAATTACATTTCTGGGTCGTTGCTATGTGTGTATGTGTGTATACACATATATATATGCATATATATACATTTATATGCATATATATCTGTGTATACACACATTTACAAACAATCGGCCATATATATGCATATACATATCTCAATAGTCACATATACACATAGTCGGCCATAAAATACATAGTAGTGGCCATGAATAAGTTGCAACAAAGCTTCATTACATGATGAAAGCATTACAACTTTTTCTTGCACATTTAACAAAAGAAAATCGCAAGAAAAACCTAGAAAAATATTGCAATGCATAGTTATTGCCTGAGTGAGGTTGGAAGACAACCTCACTTGCGTAGCAAGAAGTTATATAGTTTCATTTTACTAAATATGGTGTTGATAAACATAGAAAGCATGAAAAATGTATCACCACCACTCGACCATGGCCTCACCACCGTCGGCGTTTGTCCTAACCAGAGCTAGTTCTGAATGGAACTGCTGAAAATGAATGATGTCTCATGAATGGGTGTTTCATGAAAAAAATGCAAGACCAAGCGAATGGTGTGCATGTCGAGGTGGTTGGCGTTAAGACCGACAATAGGGAATGTGTAGTAGTTAATGCGCATTAACTAGGATATACATATGCAAGTACTGGTGTGGTGCCAAACAACCATCGGTCATATAGATGTCCATGATAGGTATACACCTAATTTTTACTCTTTTTTGGGAATTTTTGGGAATTTCCCCCAAAACCTTGGAAAGCGTGCTCGAAGTCTTTCCAAATTTTTATTTCAAACTAACAGCTTGATAGTGAAGGCACGTGGCAAAAAAAATTTAGTCGACTTGGATGCTGATGCTGTGGACCCCTCGCTCAAGGTTACCCTACCCACCATCTAACCCTCTCCCTTATTATTGAGTAGCATAATAGTACTTCACATATCTCATTCATAATCACATGAATGAGACCTTTTGCTAATTTTTCATAATTAGACGTTTCTTACATGAGATTGATCAAACTTATTTTTCCCATCAACATTGTACACTAAAATCCAAGCCATGCAAGATGATTGAGATGATCCTGACCATTCCTCATGGCCAATTTACTTTCCACTTTGCATCTGTCATCAACAAAATTGATTGCATCACTGCTAGGCTTTTCATTGACTGTGATAGCTCCATAAGAGAGAAGACGTGACGATTATCAGATTAGAAAGAAAGCATATTCATTATTTGGAGGAGATATTTAGTCATCATCATCAATATCTTCTCTTTTAGCGACGCCTTGTTTGATGATCTTCCAATCTATTTACGCTGAACTTGAATCATAATAACTACTCCTTACCCACAAACGTTGAATCATAGTTGCTTCTTGCAACCAAATTTCTTTGTTAAAGTCTCACCCACCTGCAGGTATCTGCATATATTTATATCATGTCATATGGGATATTATTTGTAATACTTATCGACATTGAAATCACAAAGATCAACAAATTACTACTTCACACATTGGAGGCGCTACTGCACTTTGTTGTCACCTAGGTGTGTTTGTAGCTCCTCCTTTGATTATTATGTATCCACTCCTAAAGAAGTTTTATGCTTCCTAGCACAAAATTTTCCATCTTAATATTGTTGCTTAACGTTTATCCACCATAAAAAAAACCACCTTTCAAATATTGTTCTTTCTTTATGTTTATCTCACATGATATAACCATTGTTGTATTGGATATTATATGGATCGATCAACTTTGATTTAACTGGTGTTCTTAATAGCTGTGTTGGTAGACAAGTGAGTGGTGGAAAAGCATATATCCCTATTCGATATGGAATGCTTGGGAACACTACCAATATTTGTAGTAAAGCTCATATCAACCATTCTGAACCTGTCTTTGTGTATCGAGTGCTGAAGGCTATAGCTTAGCCCAATTCAATTACTAGTCGTAGGGGTAGGGATTATGAAAACTATGGAATAGGGCCCCCTACCTACATAACTATTAGCTGTAGGGATGGAGAAGCAGTAACTAGATGCCCCATATTCTTATCTCTTGATGGTTGAGAGAAGAATGTCATTGCATGATAATTTTATGAAAAATAAATTCATGTGGAGAGTTAATAAATTCATGTGGAGAGTTATTTGCAATTAAGACCATTGAATAAAAGAGATAAATCAAACCTCAATTTAGAAGAAACAAAAAAATATTTAGAATTTTTTTTGCTATGCTAACTCTTTAGAATACCGCATGTTGGCTAACTACTACATAGAGAGGGGGTTTAAGACAATTTTTGAGTAAATTGTCTTAACTTGAGATAATTTTTTTTTGTGTATTGTCTTAAATATTGTCTTTAAGTGAGTGTCTCAAATTATTGTCTTAAAAATTGTCTTTGTAAAGACAATGTAAAACAAAAGTATTTTTGTCTCTTTAGAGATAATTTTACTTTTATCTTTTTAGAGACAATTTCACTTTTGTCTCTTTAGAGACAATAGTTGGGATTAAAGACATATTATCTCTCTAGAGACAATATGGAGACAATATGTCTCGAATCTCAACTATTGTCTATAGACAATATGCCTTTAATCCCGACTCTAGAGATAATATGAAAAATGTATGGAAAAAATAAAAAAAATATTTTAAATATTTTTTAGTGTTTCCAGATTCTCGTTTTCCATAGAAAAGAGAATTCAACATTATTTTCATCACCTAAGTATGCACCCTTGCTAAGTTGCATGATCCATGTATATATTTGTGCCTAAGAGTGTTGGAAATGAGACAATGTATTTGAGGTTTTAGCATAAAACATAGAAAAACATATCAATCATCCATTTGTACATAATGAAATAGTTTCTAAGAAGGAAAAAATATTGAATTTTATTGAGAAAATATATTCTTATAGTAGATACAAGTCTAAAAATGACTGATTTTCCTTCAAAATCTGAAAAATTACATCTATTTCTTTAGTCTCAAAGACTGATTTTTGAGTTACAGTACAATATTTTGCTAAGAAGAACTTAAAAGGTTACAAAATATAGTAGAAAAAGTAATAACTAACTAACAAAGTGAGCCAAGCTTCCCTTTTGGCTATCCTACATTGGAGAGAATGTAGAACATCATCTAATGACCATTAAATGACTCTTTAAAAATTGTTGCTGACTGTTTCCTTTCATTTGGGTGCTTGAAACTACCTTGAAACTGCCTTCATCATGCTTTTGACAACTGAAAACTCCTTGGTGGCATTGGAGAAGGGAAATGCTAACTTTTTCAATCTTCATTAGTAGCTTAAAAGACTCCAAAAGTTTCCTTCCACACCTAAATATTTGCAACTGTTGTCTCTCATCTACTAGATAGGTGGGTAGTTGGTCAAACTTCCTTCCAGATATTTAAAACATCTTTCAAAAGATGCTTGAAAAGTGTCATCAACTGCCCCAACAATAGCACTTAACTATTCAACAACTTATTTACATAAGGAATGAAGTCTCTCCAATTGATTTCTAAAGCAACAATTCCAGGTTCCCCAACTATAATATTATACATGTCTTGCACCAATACAATTTCACTACCCAACTCTTCAATGTATAAGGGTTCCATAGTTTTACCTATCACCTACAATCCAATCCAAATTAATTCAATATTTGTAATGTAAATAAACAAATAATTGGTGGCAACCCAGTCATCTACTAATAGTTTACCAGTTAAACTAACAATCTTTCTGCCATTGAACTACTGAGTTTTTGTGGTATCAAAAAAGTAACCAGTTGACCTAACAAGCATTCTGCCACTTTTTTTTTAATTATCAAATTTACAAATGTATTTGATGGATGAGGCTTTCCAAATTTAGTAGTAAACTACAAATAATGTAATAAGCTTAAATGTTGCAAGTATGGTGCTTTCATATAATAGATTACTGTGTTATGGGAAATTACTTGATTTAGAGAAAAAAGAAATAAGTGATCAAGAATGATCTTTCTCATATACACTGTATCATTGGCAACCTCCTTCAACCCAAGATACATGGAAACTATTAACTTCTGCACCATTTCCTCTCACATGAATGCATTATTTCTTTGCTTACACAAGCAGATGTAACATATATTATGAGTATAACAGAGAAAAATAATATCAAAAATAGAGGGGGAGATAAGGAACTTGATAAGTAGATAGGTATAAAAATCATGTGGCTAAGTAAAAAGTTGATGAAATTAATAGTAAAGAGTATTATTTTTAATAAATATGATAGCATATATTATGAAAACAAATAAAAACCAAAATGCAGTGTCATCGTTAAGATGACATTCAAGCATATTGAAAACATTGAGAACAAGAGATAGTACTGAAAATATTACTTGAGGAGTAGTTCCAAGGAGGTGTGAGACCATTAGCTTCTTCATTAAATGATGATCTCTTCCATAGTTAGACAAGGCCACCATTGAATTATCCAACAACAACACTTGCAAGGTTGTATGGAGTTTTTTCGCTGTAATAGATGAATGATGGTCTATCATGGCTTGCAACCCACATTTACAGTTGACATTTTCAAGGGCTTTGATTTATAATGGATTTAAAAAAAACTTGAAAAAGTCTTCTTAGATAAACCTTTGTGATTTTAAAAAAAGTATTAAAAAAATTTGGTCAATGAGTAACACCACAGAGCTCCATATAAGTATGTATGTTGCTACGCTTATCTATTGATATGAAATCAACCCACTTTTGAATGTAATGGGGTACGATATTTAGTCTATGTGGGTTTATAAAGAAACTTACTTGTTTGGTGGCTTTGGCTGAGTTCAATACAACAACATCAAATGCAAGGCCTGTACAGACTGAATAGACTAGACCATAATGCTTAGCCCACTAGTAGAACGTTCGATGAGGCACCTTATCCTTGCAAAGAATAAGGTCCCTCACCACCATCCATGCACCCACACCTACATTTGAAGTTCATTCACTCATTAGTCATTTTCCATATTAAGCAATAAAGAACACAAGATAAGAATCATGAAGCTAACCTGGTGGATATTTATTTTTCTTTGATGATCTAGATTTGATGGCAATGATTACTAAACCCACCACCATTACAACCTGAATGGAAGTCCATGCTACATATAGATATTGGAACACATTGCTAGAATTTAACTGCGAAAAAAGAAAACATCTACCTCCATTCACATATCAACCAAAATATTGTTACAGACTTGAAAATTGGTACTATAGTTGGGCTATCAAGAGTTTATTTCTTCAAACCAAATTTATTGGCCATTTGTGTTAATATGAATGAACATTTGAAAACAAAAATGCACATGTAGAGAATTCAAATATGTATAACAATAGAGAATATGACACTTTAAAGAATTAGCAAGCACTTAAATTTGAAACAAGTGATTGTAAAGTTTGTAGAGATTTAGTAATTGTGAAACTCAAGGCTTTGATTCCCTAAATACCAACAATCAGTAAGAAAATAGTTTGAATGGTATGGAAATGGAATCCAAGGGAGTTATATAATAATGGTAAAATATGTGTAAGTAATAAAAGAGTGATTATGTTTAAATTCTCACATTTAATTAAAATTGCTTACTAACACAATGTTGAGACCAAGAATTATTCATCATTATAACCCTTCTAGAAAATTTTAATAATTATATATGAGAGTAAAAACCTAATATATTTAAAGTTCCAAACTATCCTTGAAGATATATTAAATTTTGTATGCAATTGAAAGTTGAACAAACCTTCCCACAGTATGAGTCAAAAATTGAGTTTTTGTAGCATAACGATCATGTTCTGTGCATGTCATCTCCACCATTGTACACCCCTTCTAACAAGTAGATTTCAAGACTTCCAACTTCAACAATGGATAAGATTAAGAATTCAACTTCCAAGAAAAATTATGTCCACAATATTCAAAGAAACACATATTGTAATTTTCATCATTTTGAGTAGTTTTCTTCAAAATATTTCAATTTCAAAGCTTGCCATGTTCTCTGACAAGTACAAAAACTAAATGATTGATTGCCCTTACCTCAAATTCAAATATCGAGAGAAAATCATTGCACTTTTGTGCACAACTATCATCTTTGCTAATGTGGACTTTATCATAGACAAAGGGAAGACTTGCCCAACTGGCTTTGTCGCTCTCTGGTCTGAACATTGTATGAGTGCACAAAATTTCACATTTCTTAAGAAAAACCTACTGTAATAATAATTAGGTTTCGGGAAATATAATGATCTTTAAAGATTCATAGATGATTAAGCAGTCCATTTGTATAAAAGGCTATGAATTCTATTGTAAAGGGAAGATGCCCATAAAAGACAAAGATTTCAATCACTGTAAGTGTTAGAAGCTTTTTCAAGAAATTGGAAGCAACTGCTTTAATTGGAAAAGGATTTCACCCAATTTTAGCAACTATGGAAATAAAAGCTGAAGAATCTATTATGAAATGAAGGGTCTAAAAGAATGATCCCAAAAATAGCAACAAGAAAGGAAAAGTGGGTATCCAAAACCTTCTAGTTAAATCCTAAAAGATGACTTGGAGATTTTGTGAGATGACCCTAGGCTTTGATAGTGAAGGCTCTATTCAAAAAGCTTATAAATCAAGTTATATGTTCAATTATACAGAGATTAAGGATAAATTAATACATTTAATTTTGAGTTTTGTTATGACATATGCTAAACAAACTCAATTAGTTTCAGGAGTTTAAACATCTAAAATGTTGTGTTCAATGATGTGCAAAATTTCTATATTCAAGACTTTAAAAATGGGGAAAAAAATCTCAATAATTAAAAAAATAGATAAGAAATAAACAAATTGACCATATAAAAAAACTCAATAAAAAATGTAACTTATTTACCTCCAAAAATAGATTTCTTGGAAATTCTTTGATAGAGAGCACATCTACAAACACAGTGCACGTACATAATCACATAATTCTGAGCGCCATGGATTGAACTTGGAGGCTTCAACATAGTTATTATCGTCCATGTACACTCCAGAAAAAAAAGAGTAGGAAAGTTTTAATCCTTTTGGAAATTGATAACCTACATAACAACAAAATATTGATCAAAATAGTGTACAGGTATGTGCAGGATCATCATGGAAAAAATAGGCCCTTAAGTGGCAAAAAAATTAGAAAAATCAAAGTTAGGCAACTTGACGTAAAAAATTGAATAAGTTATCTATATTATTTCAAAAATATGTAAGAATAGAATTTGTATAAAATTGAATGTAGTTTCTAAACTACTAGGTTTGTTTAAAAAAAAATCTATTTGGTGAAAATTTGAAATTTCAATGCGATGTACTTAAATTTCAGGAAAAAATAAGTGTTGTCTGACCACCTAACCACAATAAAATGATAATATTTTTTTATAAGATTTTAGCTATAAGTAGAGGACTCATGTCCTCGATGTGATGTATATTTTTTGTAATTTTTTTCCAAGTAAATAATTAATTATGAATTTTTTATTACAACTTTTAAAAATATAAAAACTTGTATGTCTGACCACCTTAACTTGGTCAAAACTTCATGAAATTCATTTTTTCTTTTTTTAATCCTATAGTATGTGAAGCATAGAGATGTATGTTTTTGATTCTAAAATGTGATACCATTTGAAAGCTATGGATGTTTTTCAATCAGTCTATCAATCAAGACTTTATTCATAATTTGAATAGAAAATGAATAATATTTACTTATTAAATTCAAAGTAAAGCATAACTTATATTGGTGGAAAGCTGAGAATATCCTTTAAAAACCCTTTTCGTTTCATCAATTTTGGGTATAAAAAAAGTCATCAGCCACATACCCATCATATTGCCACTTTTTGGCCCATCATGATCCTGCACATACCCGTACTGTGTATTAATGGTTTTCCTACAACATCTAGGTAGAGTTTAAAGTATGTTGATAATGGTATGCATGATAAATCAATTTGAACAAATTGGAATAGCACCAACCTAATATTTTTATATACAAGTTTGAAAAAGTGAAGTTTTAGATTGGATTTGATGATAGATTATTCAGTGTGATAAAAATGTGAAATATCAAAAAACTATCTTATTAACTTCTTGCACTATAAATTAGAAGAAAGAGAAAAATGAACAGGCTCACCAACTCAACCAAAACTTGATAGTCTTGATCTCTAAGGTGTATCATCTAGTTGAGGAAGTTCATCCTCCTGTATTCCTTCCAAAGTGGAATAGTACAATTTAGGCCTCCTATGTACTTTAGGTAAATGTTATGAAGGGAAAGGTCATTTGGAACCCATGGTGGAGTGGAAACACTATCAATCTTGCATCATTGATATGCAAGTGGAGAAGAACATCTCTTAAAAATCATGGATCAACATGTAACGCCCCGCTTTGGTTACCGTTAAAACAAAGTGTAAAGAATGAAATTTACATAACAATTTTTTTTTTAAATATTTAATTTACACAATTTCCATAAGGTTTCCAAGACGATGTTACTTAATCCTAATAAATAAACTCAGCACACTATCATAAACATAAGTAGAAATATAATCTCATGAATGATCCAATTTACAATAAATTATACAATTGTATATCCTCATGTCAAGATTACAATAGGTGAGACTTCAATGAATCTCAATACACCAAAATGATAGTACAATGTGAACGCTCTTATACAAGAGGTAATTATACAAAGAAGATTGTGATCATATCACGTCTAACATCCATATCCATGAACATGCTCTGCATCCACAGTCACGAACAATGAAGTAACTGGAACTAGCTACAAGCATAGGATCAATTGCAAGAAAAAATAAGGAAGGTGAAGCATGGTTTCCTCCCGACCACGTGAAACTCGAAGGTCCACTCCCTCCGTGCTAGGAGATAATGATAGGTCCACAAGCAAAGAAGACAGATCATTACGTTTACATGGTTTACAAATTCACATCACGACATAACGATTACAAATTATAATAGATACAAACCCAGTAACAAATCACATCAAATAGAAATTTGAACTCAAGAATCACCATCATGGTATAGACTAAGAGTGTCATCACACTGTCGGGATAGGTTACCCTGGTGAATCTTCCTAGACTACCAGCCCTCTCTAAGAGTTACCTTGGTAGCCTCTACCGATTCTCGGCCCCTATGCAGACTAATGTGGAGTCACTTCATCTTTCAAGAAGACAATATGATGACCAACCATTCCAGGCCTTCTCAACCTTTTCTCAATCTATACGAGCATTAAGAAAGTAGGCTAGGAAAACATTTATAATTAGTATTAACAACTACCCAAACCCTAATACATTAGTTAGGTTTTCACTGAATTACACACCTACGATAGGTTACCCAGACAATCACTTCAGGATTTCAGCCCCTACCGCAAGCCACTCTTTCTATAACATGACTCAACATAATACAATCTAGGGGTAGCTATCAAGCACAAAAATCAAAACTAGAATGTTTATGTCCTTCACTAGAGGCAAATCACAATCTCTAGGATGTCACTTCGAAAGACCACAAAATAATACAAAGCTATACCCCCACGTAAGACAATTGTAATATTAGCACCATCATAGAAATGTAATAATCTTACCAATACAAATTCCATTTTTCAAACTTTTGATGAAAATACAATAACATCATCAATATTACTCTATATACTCACACCAAATAGTTAAAATTTACTAAACTTCAAGAGTTAAAAATTCACAATAACAAACTATAGATATTAATTGATCACATACTATTTTAAGAAAACGCATCAATAACATTATAGAATAAAGATATTTTAAATCTTTTAAAGAAATAAGATAAATCACAATAAAATTCTATAAACTATCCCTTATTAATTACAATATAAATTCTTTATATAATGGAATTCCAATACTTTAAAATTATAAGAAATAATATAAATTCTTTATATATTAGAATTTTCCAATACCTTAAAATTTATAAGAAACAATATAAATTCTAAACTTAAGTTACTATAGACTTTAATCCAACTAACATTTATGCTTGTTCATTTTCTAATATTAGAAAGATTTCCTAACATGATTAATTTGTCTTAGTGATACTGCCACTGTAAAAAAAATTAGATGATGACTTGTAACTAAGACAAAGTCTAACAACTAGTTCGTACTTTCACTGGTAGTAAAAGGTGTATACACTGACACAGGAATTCCTTTTCATGCAAAAGATATTTCATTCGACATTTTAATGGTGAAAGAATCAAATAAGTTCACGTCTAACAGTCAACTACTTTTACACGGCCATGCATAACATTTGCGGAAATACATGCAATAGCTAAGGTCTCTCACAACAGTAGTTAACTCCATTGTTTATATTTTGGACAGAGAAGATTAGGAGGGCACAAAATTTAACACAAGAGTATCTGATAAAGTCTGGCGCAGAAATCACAAGGTGGACACATGCAATTATAACTTTAAGAGTCTCATTCAATAGAGGATATTATACAAAGCACGATTTAGACTAGTAGCTGGGCGTATCTTACCAGTAGTTCTTTCTCCATTACAAACTATAGTTGCATGAATCTAAAGCAAGAGTTGTTTAATTTGGTTAATAGATATATTATGAGGAAGTTTCAACAAAGGAAAAGATCTGTGGTAACTTCAACTTGGTAACTGCAGACTTAGGCATGCCTTCTCAAAACGTGTAGTAGAAGGAATCACAGGTACGAGACTTCAAGAAGAAATTAAATCACATACCAAACATGTTCAATGCCACTCTAAAGGAAATTCGACTAAGCTTATACTGCTATTATATTTAGAAACCAAACTAGTAATAAAGCGTCTTCTTACATGTTGTTTACAAGCGATATCAAACAAATGCTTACCTTCACAATTGATAAAGGCCAAAATCTATACTAATTGCAGAGTTCATGAAAAGACTCACTATATTTTAAGGATTGTACTTATTATCAACAATTTGAAATAAGACATAGAGCCTTTCATTGATTAAAAGAATCGACATGATGGATATAGTTTAGAGATTATATATACTTTAAGAATGATGGACAATAGATCTCTGATCAAGGGTTATACAGAGAACAACTTAAGCAGATGGCAACTCACATTCACAAGGAGGAAGATCTATGGTAGAAGACCAAAAGGTTCAATCACCTATCAAGAAATTCAGCATCAAGATCCATTATGTCGAGTTTTAGTAGATACTATTCACAAATATAATGAATAGGTTATATATAAGCATAAAAGTCAAATAACACTGATCTACAGGCGACTGAATAATAATTTGCAGAATGATTTATATATATATATATTTTATATAAAAGTTTAAATACCCTTCTAATATCATTTCTTTGCTGTATGTGCAGGTTTAGCAAATCAATTTCCATTCAAATCTACGAAATTCAGCATTATGTTTCCAAAATTGATCTCTAGAATTTAAAATAAGAAGAAAACCTGATTAAATTTTGATATCTGGCTGAAAAACTATGCCTTGAATCTTTTGTCAACTTTGATATCAATACACCTGACTTCAATGAAGAATTGCCAATGAACTCAGCATCAAAATTACACTTCAAAACAAAATCCTAAAGAAAAATTCTTCTGAAACAATTGCCGTGAAACAAAACCGCTAAAAAGTGCTGCCGTAAGATTTCTTCCTGTGAATGCACAATTCCCCAAAAAAATATCCCTCTTTTAGATATTAATTCATGCA
>VDFB02142958.1:0-33609 GCA_007258455.2 Sequoia sempervirens | reverse complement strand
TAGTAGAAGGAATCACAGGTACGAGACTTCAAGAAGAAAGTAAATCACATACTAGACATTTTCAATGCTACTCTAAAGGAAATTTGACTAAGCTTATACTGCTATTATATTCAGAAACCAAACTAGTAATAAAGCGTCTTCTTACATGTTGTTTACAAGCGATATCAACCAAATGTTTACCTTCACAATTGATAAAGGCCAAAATCTATACTAATTGCAGAGTTCATGAAAAGACTCACTATATTTTAAGGATTACTTATTATCAACGATTTGAAATAAGACATAGAGCCTTTCATCGATTAAAAGAATCGACATGATGGATATAGTTTAGAGATTATATATACTTTTAGAATGATGGACAACAGATCTCTGATCAAGGGTTATACAGAGAACAACTTAAGCAGATGGCAGCTCACATTCACAAGGAGGAAGATCTATGGTAGAAGACCAAAAGGTTCAATCACCTATCAAGAAATTCGGCATGAAGATCCATTATGTCAAGTTTTAGTAGATACTATTCATAGATATAATGAATAGGTTATATATAAGCATAAAAGTCAAATAACACTGATCTACAGGCGACTGAATAATAATTTGCAGAATGATTTTTATATATATATATATATATTTTATATAAAAGTTCAAATACCCTTCTAATATCATTTCTTTGTTGTATGTGCAGGTTTAGCAAATCAATTTCCTTTCAAATCTACGAAATTCAACATTATGTTTCCAAAATTGATCTCTAGAATTTAAAATAAGAAGAAAACCTAATTAAATTTTGACATCCAGCTGAAAAACTATTTGAATCTTCTGTCAACTGTGATATCAATACACCCGACTTCAATGAAGAATTGCCAATGAACTCAGCTTCAAAATTACGCTTCAAAACAAAATCCTAAAGAAAAATTCTTCTGAAACAATTACCGTGGAACAAAACTGCTAAAAACTGTTGCCGTAAGATTTCTTCCCGTGAATGCACAAATCACCAAAAAAATCCCTCTTTTAGATATTAATTCATGCAATAAAGATTTCAATCATTCAATTTTAACTGATAGTTGAATTCGCATTGTAACTAACTCATTCAATTCAACTCATTCTTCAAAATATCATAACAGACCTATAACTAACAATCACAGATTCTAATCTCGTCGAAAATATCTTGCTTTAAAAATATCTATTTCACATAATTCAAGTTGCACAATTAAATCAGCAATAATAATATTTTAATTAAAAGCATTGCAAAGAATTAACTTTCACTGATAAATTCAACAACTTATTTAATTTAACTTAATAAATTAAATCACAAATGTTGGTATAAACATTAATAAACATTTAATAAAATAAATATTAAATGCGCAAACACAAAACAATAAATATATATGAACACGATAAGACAAATTGGACAACTACACGGGGTAACACATAGATACTCATTCGAAAATGAATGATGGTTTAAAAGGACCTGTCAATACCTCCAACAACATAATTATATTGGATTAGGGTATGCTCAAACCTGACAAGCAGGTGGAGCCGCTACCCGGTACCTGTGTCTGCAGGAAAACATCAAGGTTAAAACATATATATACTCATGTTAGAAAACACACCGTGAATAAGAATTGCAGCATAACAGGGTACTCACGAATGAGTAATGCTACACTGTCTTATCCACCGACACAACGAGCAAGATCAATCATATGCAATCATAACAACATGATAACATAAGCAGTAGTCATAAGCAATAAGCCATATCATGAATGAATCTATCACAGTATCATCAAACCAACATAACCAAATAACGAGGATGTCAATGCATCATCCATAAAATCAAAACAACATAATATCAAAATCACCTCTGAACAGGAGCAACATAGTATCATAGTAAACTAAAATATCTATCAAGCAGAATCAAACTGAAAACAACTAAGACAGGATGTCACAGCGGGAGGGACACTACACAACTTGTTGCAATGAATAAAATGATCAACGAGGAGGACATAGTTGACTAGCCAAAAATAGTCTCCCATCTCCCACCTTCCTTTGAGACATTTATTGGGTCTTTGAATCTATTGGCTGAAACTCAAACCCTGAATTTTGATAAGGTTAGTCAATATTTATTGTAGAATGAGCAAAGACAACAACAAATAGTAGAATCTATATTTGGAACTGCTAAAAGTGTTCTTTCTACCTGGTTTAAGGGAAAACCTCAAAATTCTTTTTGTGATACCCACTTCATCCAAGAAAAAGGTGAAATGTTTTATTCTAAAATGTTTGGACATGTTAAAAAGGAATGTAGATGATAAAATATAACTCATCAACTAGTTTATTGATGGGAACAAACTAATCCCTAATTTTTAAGAGATGTTCAAGCAAAGACCCCCCCCCACCCAAGCCCCCTTCCCCCCGATCCCCCCCAACAAGACAATTTGATATGAAACAACAATTTTTTGAAGTGCATAACCCGACCCTTTTCTAAACTCGATATTTAGTTTATAAGAAATCTCTTAGGGTATGTGCAATTGTAGTGCTTCGAGCTTCAAGAATTAGATCATATAATATTGATATTTTTAAAATCAAGGGCTTTCCTATGGCATTTTTGAAAGTTACCAAGGTTGATGGGCATAGTTCTTATTCTTAACAAGATCAGATGAAAAAGGGTATTAAATTTCACTAATTAGATCTGGCATAAGGCATAAGGCTCACAGGTTTGGCCTATGGAAATAGTTAGTGTGTTTGGTAATGGTGTGCATTCTAGGCCCTGTGAGAGGTGAAAATATCCCCCCGCATAGCTCTGGCATGTTGAAAGCTGGTATGCTGGAACTTCACTAAAAATGGTTTGCCTAATTTCACGG
The DNA here is from genome assembly GCA_007258455.2 of Sequoia sempervirens. Lineage (NCBI taxonomy): Eukaryota > Viridiplantae > Streptophyta > Pinopsida > Cupressales > Cupressaceae > Sequoia > Sequoia sempervirens. The sequence continues at coordinate 30,757 of VDFB02142958.1, read as the reverse complement.
TATAGATGCTTCAGTTTTGTTTGAGAGTCTTCTCCATGTATAAGTCTAGGCTTTTGTTATGTCTGAGTTCTTAGTTGAAGTTTTTTTTTGATGGTACACTTGTATTATTAGAGATTTTGTTTCTTTCTGTTATGATTGGTTATAGGTTGTTTGTGCAATCTTTTATTTATGTATTTGCAGTTTAGTAGGGGTAGGGCCCCTTAATAGAACCCCAATATAATAGTCTAAAAAAAAATGACTTGGATATATCAGTAATTTGCTTTGCTTTCTTGATATCATGAATTTTTTATACTTTTATATTGGCTTGCTCACTTGAGTTTTTATTTCATGGCTGACCATATCATATGCAGTTCTTGGATTTCTGTGTTTCTATTTTCATGGTACATATTAGTTGTTCTAGAGGATTGTAACCCCTTTGAGATATTAATTGTGTTATGCATTACAAAGACATTATTTTGTTCTATATTAAACTTTATGAAATTAAACTGAAGTCCAGACTTATTACCACATTTTTAAGGTATGAACATTTACAAGACTCACATCAATGAAGTTATAACATTGTAGTTATGTTCAAATGATCTTGAAAATAGATGGTGTCTATAATGATTCATAGGAAAATGGTGTCTAAACTGAGTCCATAACAAAAATAATAATTACTACCCTCATTTAAATGGATCAAGGAATTTCAGCTGCAATGAGTAAGGAATGAATTTCTCATAATGTGAAATAAGTTGCTCAAGAAATTCAAGATTCATGCTATACAAGCATTAGCATGAGAGTTTAATGTAGAGTCAAGTTTTTTCAACTTTTTGGACAATATTGTATTTAGATCAGTTTTTTAAAATTCCAAATTGGTATCAAACTCAAAATATAACTAGGACAATTTCCATAATGTCCTCACAAAAATCCAACATTTGGATTGGTTGAGGGGGGGGCGGGAGATTTGGGTTCGTTGTGAAAATTAGATCTAGCCCTAGCGAAAAAAATTGGAATAATAGCAACAACCCTATTTGGGCATGAAATCTATTGTCAGATTACAATCATGCATTGAGGTGGAAGGCATTTTGGGAGATTTTAGGGTTACATGTGTTGCCTTTCTAGCATCCTTTTCGCCATTGCAACCAACTGTAGATGAAGCCCCAAGATGCCCTCATTATTTGCAAAGGATGTATGACTAAACCCACCAACATTAGAAACCCTATCTCTACCAAGTAAATTATTAGTCCTTTCCTTAAAGGTGGAGACAAATGTTTTCATCTCAATTTCTATGTATTAGTTTTCCTAGAAAATAGTGTTGCCCAAAAATTTCTGCATGCTTTCTAATGTTTTGAATTTTTTAAATTGATTTCCAATTTTTTGATTGGTTGATGCTTTTTCAACTGGGAGTTTATTATTTTTTGTTTAAAAATAGGAAGAAAAGTTACTGTGGTCAATAAAACCTTGGAGGGAAATATAATCTCGTTTAGGCTAAAGTTTTCGGATGGATGTTGCAAGTGAGGCACATGGCTTTGCAAGTAGCTAGGTGGAATTGTGTAAGGAAGTTGATGTGCCTTGTCTTTGCTACCACATTTTGCATATAACAAAAATATCATTCTACAAATGTCATTTATGGACTACAGGAGGATAATTAGGAAGAGTGTTGTCAAGGGTTTTTGGAAGAGCTTCGTGTTGCAAAGAAGGGTTGTTGCCTCTGCTATCATATTTTGCATGCATGCCTAGCAGGAGATGAAATGATTAGGGGAATTTCAGGTGGACAGAAGAAATTTCTAACAACTGGTATGGATATTAAATAGTGCACTCAATTATTATTGTTCCCCACATGTTTATGGGTTGAAACTATAAAATTCATAAATGATTCTTTTGTTTGGCTGTAGGTGAGATAATTGTTGGAGGTCAAAAGCTACTCTTTTCATGGATGAAATTTCCATAGGCCTGGATAGTTTGACAACATATCAAAGTGTTAAATGTATGCAACAATTTTATTCCAACTACAGTATTCTTGAGAACACAAATGGAAACCCTTTATGAGGAGGATACAAATTTATATCTTGGGGCTCTCTTTTGGAGCCTGATTACAAACATGCTCAATGGCATGGTTGAGCTTCCATTCACAATTGCCAGACTACCCTTATTTTATAAAGAACAAGACCCTCTGCTATATCCTACATGGGATTTCACTCTTTCATTCTTATTGCTTAGTATTCCAATATCATTTCTGGAATCAGATGTTTGGGTTGGCATGACCTACTATGGAATAAGATTTTCCCTTGAAGCTATTAGGTAGGATTGGATATTGCATAACTGATGTACTCTGAAGTATGAACCATTTTCAGTTTTCATTTTATTTATTATCTATCATTTTTAGCACCAACTTCTATGAGAGTGACAATTTCATGACAAGAGTCCACTCAAATGAAAATAAATTTAAGATGTTATCTTTGTGAGAGGGGATTTTTTAGAATCTTTTCATTTAATGGTGTCACTGACAATGCAGATTTTTCAGGAAATTCCTTCTACTATTTTTGCTACATCAAAAGTCATCTTCTCTTTTCATATTTTTAGCAAGACTTTGTAGAACAACAACATTCTCTAATAGTGGAGGATCACTCACTTTAATAGTACTTTTACTGCTTGGAGGATTCATTATCACCAAAGGTATGTAATCCTTCTCATGTTACGTGGTACTCAGATAAGAAAAAGATTTGTTGGATCTCACCTCCTTTAACATTTTATTTTTTGCACAAATAACATTCTTGATTGGTTGACTTTATACCAGGGGCTAGTTTACCAAATAAAGCAGCCTACAAAATGACACCACAATAGAATTAAGAAATCAGAAAACAAGTGTAGGAGTTGATTGATAAAGGGTTGATTAGGGAAAGCCTTAGTCCTTGTGTGGTCCCAACTATTCTTTCACCCAAGAAGGGAGGTCAATGGAGGATGTGTATTGATTCTAGGGAAATAAATAAAATTATAATTAGATATAGGTTTCCAATTCCAAGGATAGAGGACTTGATGGATTGCCTAAGTGGAGCAAATTACTTTTCCAAGATAGACCTTAAAAGTGGTTACCACCAAATCAAAATCAGACAAGGGGATGAATGGGAGACAACATTCAAGACAAATGAAGGGCTCTATGAGTGGCTTGTTATCCCTTTTGGTCTTTCCAATGCACCTAGTACCTTCATGAGGCTTATGAATGAAGTTCTCAAGCCACACATTGGTAAGTTTGTAGTTTTTTACCTTGATGATATACTAGTTTTTAGTTTAGTAAAGAAGAGAATTTGCATCATTTGAATTTGGTGTTACCAAATTTACAAGAAGAGAAATTAATGATTAAGATCTAAAAAAGTGTGAGTTCATGAAGACAAAGTTGTTGTATCTTGGGTTTGTGGTCACAAAGGGAACATTGAAAATGGATCCAAGCAAGGTGGAAGCAATATCGAATTGGCCTACACCTAAATCTGTTGCAGACGTAAGAAGTTTTCATAGGCTAGCAAGCTTTTATAGGAAATTCATCGATTTTTAGTCATGTATGTGCACCTATACTAGACACTATAAAAGGGGATAGAAAGAGGAAGTTTTTTTAGATTGAGCAAGCTAGAAAGAGCTTTCAGTATTTAAAGAAAAGATTAGCAGAGCAACTTATATTAGCTTTGCCTGATTTTTATAAGGTCTTTTCCATAGAATGTGATGCTAGTGGCTATGCTATAGGGGCAATATTAAGTCAAGAAAATAGGCCTATAGCCTTCTTTAGTGAAAAACTGAATGATGCTAAAAAGAACTACTCCTCTTATGATTTGGAAATGTATGCCATGGTGAACAATCCTTGAAAAAATGGAGACATTACCTTCTTCAAAAGGAGTTTGTAGTCTATACTAATAACCATGCTCTTCAATTCCTAAATAGCCAAGAAAAACTTAGTCAAAGACATATCAAGTGGGTGGAATACTTACAAAATTTCACTTTCATTATCAAGCACAAGAAGGGATAGTCCAATAAAGTGGTTGATACCTTAAGTAGGAGAGCACTAATGGTGCAAGAGATTCAATTGCAAAGTGTGGGAGTTGAAGCTCTCAAAGGTATGTATGGTGATGATGCAAATTTCAAGGAGATTTATGAGTATTGAAAGAAGCCTCATAGCACCACCAATGGAAAATGGCTTGAATTTCTGATTCAAGATGGTTTATTGTTCAAAGGAGCATAGCTTTGTGTGCCCAAATGCTCAATGAGAGAAAACCTTATCAAGGAAAAGCATTGTGGGAGTTTAGCAGGTCATTTTGGGCTTGACAAGACATTGGAGCAACTAAGAATACATTATTTTTGGCCTAAGATGCAATTAGATGTAAGGAGGTTTGTGGAGAGATGCACTATTTGTCAAAGAGAAAAGGGAAGCAACACAAATGCAGAGTTATATCAGCCTTTACCCATTCCCAATAGACCTTGAGAATCCATTAGCACATATTTTGTCATGGGATTGCCTAAAACACCAAGGTGTTTTGATTCAGTCTATGTTGTAATTGACCTGTTCTCAAAATGGCTATAATTTGAGCCATCAGAGCCATCAAAGAGTTTTCCAGAGCACTCGGTATTGACCAATTTTCATTGGCCAAATCATCGATGTTGCCCTGAGTTGATATGCTCGATTGTGCTAACCAATTTCTTTGTGCCTCTAACTTTTTTTCTTTATGTCAATGGTGGTGTGTAATCTAGAGTGATATCTACCCCAATGTTTAGTGTCTTCATTTATGACTATGAAAGACTCAGGGGTCGACCACCTTCTTGGTTCATAGGTATAATTTTTTTCATTTTTCTCTTCCTATAGTTCTAGTTAGAATTCAGCTCTTTTTCCATTTAGCACATGTGGAAAAAATTCTTTAATCATAATTGATCTTTTAGGAATATTTCAAATCTTTAATCCTTTTCCTTTTTTGTCTTATTCCTATTCCTCTTTTGAGGTGAGAGCAAGTTTTAAGTTGACATGTTTGGCTAAAGTATCCATTAACTAGGGATTGCTATTGAGGTCTAACAATGTCGCCATGAAAGCTTTAGAAGGATAAGGGTTCACAAAATGGCTGAAAGATTCCTTTCTTTTTAAAGGAAGATCTGTGTATGATGTAGAGGCTTATTTTGGGTTGTAATCTATATAAGGCTTGTTGATAGTGCTTGGAATGTTAGCAAAGGATCTAGTCATGGAATACATTCTAATAGGTCTTTGCAGGGATATTTTTCTTGGCTCAACATTAGTTGGTTGCAAAGTAATAGTGTGTTCTAGGTTTGTCACTAGGCCAACTATAGAATTTTTTTTGCTTTGCACATGAGGGGTGTTAGATAGCATGACATGGGAAGGTACATCTAGGTCTCTAAGTCTAGGTTCTTCATTATTTCTTGTTAGTTTCTATATGATTGGGAAACCGACATCAAAAATAGTGGAATCTATGTGCCTCCCATTATCTAGTAATTTAGCATCATCCTTTGGGTATGAGACTTATGATGCAAAATTTGATGGAGGAAAAATAGTATTTAACAATTCGTAAATGCATATACCTCCTACAGCACTATAGATCTAGAGCTAGTATAATAATTGTTAAAAATAGTATTTAAAAATTGAAATATTTATTGCAATGGGGCATAATCATGTCTAACATCTCATCATTCAATTCTCCTATTATGGTAGTGTTAAAGAAGGATGTTATGTGGCACATATGGATTGACTATATAACACTATTACAAAGAATCAATATCCAATACTTCATATTGATTATTTGATTTATGAAGTGCAACATTCAAGGTGCATTACTAAGTTTTATTTAAAGTTCAGTTAGCATCAATTCATATTAGAGAGGATCATGTATGGAAAATGACATTCAAGATAAGACATGGAATTTTTGAGTGGTGTGTGCTTCCTTTTGGATTGTGTAATGCACTACCTTCATGGGGATCATGAATGAAGTGATACATCCTATTATTGATGAGTGTGTGACATTCAATACATTGAATGTCTTTAACTATAAGGACATGACAACAAATCATGCAAATTTGTGTGTAGTTGACTCTTGGAGGGAATTAAATGGGCAAGAGTTGGGAACCTTTATATAGTCAGGGCTAACTATTTAAAACTCTACCAGGGGGCCTCTACAAAATCTTTAATGCTTGCCCTATGGAAGTAAGGTTGAGTCAAGATTTGAATTTGAATTTGAATAAGAGGTTTAAGTTTTAGGTCGTGTGAATGACCCAAGACATAAAAATAATATTATAGTGGCTAATAGGAACATAGGGGTATATGCATAAATATATGTGATTACTATGAAATAAGATGAATATATTGGGATATGTGTACATATAGATGAGGTAAAGGATAAATATATTGTCATGTGTACAAATGAATAGATAAAGTGTACATAAGAATGAACTCAATTGTTTACAAAATTATATTATTTATCATTATATAAATCTATTATGAATGAGGTAAGAGATAAGTATATTGGAATGGGCAGATAAATATATTGGAATGTGCCTAAATGAACAGATAAATTATATGAAGGAATGAACAACTTACAGAAGATCTATTATTTTTTTATACAGATCCAATAACCACAGCGAATCTGTTAGTTCAAATTTTTCCTATAAATGGGTCGGCTTGATGAAGTAGAGGCTCCAAATGTTTCAAAAAGATTATATAGCATGAACCTTGGAGATATAATCCCTATATATGCTCAAAATGACATGTTTTATGTTGAAGAGGTACTGATAGCATTGGAATACCTCCATATGCTTGGAATTGTGTACAGAGACCTTAAACCGGAAAATATTCTGATAAAAGAAGATGGCCATATCATGCTCATAGATTTTGATCTAGCCATACAAGGCCATTTCAGTCTAACTTTGGCAAGATTTCCTTCCCTACCCTTGCAATGCCCTTCCATTGAAGACATCCCTAGGGTTCCTACATGTTTTAACTTAGGAAACATGTGTGGCACCAAGAAAAAGATGAAATCAACTGGCCATAGAAAAAAGAAAAAGCTAATATCTTGATTGCCTGAGTTACAGACAGAACCTACAGGTGTCCATTCCATGAAAGCTGTGGGTACATATGAATATATGGCTCCAGAGATTGCAGAGGGAAAAGGCTATGGAAGTGCTGTGGACTGGTGGGCTTTCGGGATTCTTTTGTATGATATGCTTTATGGTAGGACACCTTTTGTGGGACATGATGATATAAGCACAGCTGCAAATATCAGGGATAAGTCTCTTGTTTTTCCAAAAGCTCAAAGGGTGAGAGCACTGCTGCAAAGGACTTGATCAAACATTTGTTGGTGAAAGATCCTGCAAAAAGGCTGGGATGCAAAAATGGAGCTTCTGAAATTAGGAAACACCCTTTCTTCAATGGAATAGAATGGGCATTGGTGCTTCATTCCACCCCTCCAATAGTTCCTGGACCCTATAAATGTGAGCAAGATAGTGAAGAGGATTCCCACAATTAATGTGTTTGTTAAATGTTTTTTTGAATTTGTAATTTTCTGATTTTTGAAATTTAAATATTTTTTAAAATTCTAAATATTTTTTTAATGTGTTTATTAATAAGTTAATATATAAGAGTTGAGTAAAGGTTTATTGTAATGGTTTTTTTATCTGAAAATATTTCTTCAAATAAATATTTTGTATATTGTATGTCTACTTTATTTTTATTCTATTATTTACTTCAAATGTTATAAACACTATTCTATTATATAATTTTAAAAGTACGAAGATTTTTTTATTGAGAGTAATTATTTTTAATTGGAATTATGAATCAGATAAAGATGGATTTTTCTGCACAATCAGTACCATTTGACTTCATTCTTACCTGCCGCAACTCCAGATAATGCTGATATGTGAAACCAAATCTAAGAATTTCATTCAGCACATTATTCAGATATAAGATATCTTTTGAAAAGATTTGAACCACAGTCTTCATAAAAATGAAGTGACCCAACCACTTTGCCACACTACCAAAATATGAATATTTACCCAACATTTAATAACATCATTATGTGGTGTTACTAGTCACTAAAAATCTAAATTTCGAAGTAGCTTTGGTATCTACCCTTCAAATAAGCTGTGTCGGATTTCAAGAACCTGTAAATTTGGAAAATTTGCTATTAAGGAAGCAAATTATCCATTCAGATTATTATTTCGAACAACCAATGGTAGAGATGGCTAAGCTTTCTAAAATCTTGTGGTAAGCTTCCCTGCAAATTATTATTTCCCAAATTCATTAGATAAAGCTGAACACAACCAGCCAAGCTTGTGGGGATCATTCCTCTAGAAGTTTTGTTTGCTTGATTTAGAAGCTGGAATTTAGATGAACTGTCCAAATTTGGAGCAATATAGCCACTAAACAAATTGCCATTTGAGCAGCAATGCTGTCATATTAGGAGACCACATTGATGGCATTTGACATCTCAATCCATTTTTAGACTGATCCAAGATTGATACTTCTATCTGAAAGGAAGCAACGTATGTTGTAGCTTATGGCATGAAAGATTTACATATAGTAAATCAGGACGGTTATCATATAGCCAAGAAAGAAACTCTCCAACAAGACTATTGTTAACTCATTCCAATGAATTAAGTGAAATTTGTGTTTAAATCCATGTTGGAATTAGATTGTTAACGCTTGTAACTGAAAGAGTGGAATGCATGTGCTAACATTTAATAAACAATTGGCTTGATACAAAAACTTTACTTTTGTATGGTTGTGAAAAAAAGCTTCTAAAATTGGCTGAATGTGGTTTACTGAGAAGTGATGATGAAGAAATGGTTTGATTGAATGTATTCCCATCAACCCTTAGGTGAGCCAGGTAAGAAAGCTGAGCAAATGAGGAAGGGATATTCAAGTGAAAAAGTTGGTATACTTCTACTTTATTGAGTGTTTGGAAAAGTGAGGATATTTTTGAGAAGCAAGGTTATCTAGAGAAGTTGGTATGCTTCCTCCCAGTTGGTTGTCGGCAAGACAAGGTTACCCAAATAAGCTGGTGTCGAGCTGGTATGCTTCGATTTGGTTTGTGATATAAAAGAGACTTTAAGGTTAGCCAGAGAAGTTGGTATGCCTCCATTAAGTTGGTTCTTAGCTAAGGAAAGTTGGGTTAAAGAAGAAAGTTACCTATACTCGAAGATATGATTCTATTTAATTCGTTCTCTTTGATATCAAGATACTCGAGGCTTGTTAACATGGTCCGGGGAATCATCCCACACAACCGATTACAATAAATTCATATACTGGAGAAGGGAGAGATGTCCCAGGTAAGGAGGAAGAGTGCTATTACCTATATTTCCATGTATGATGAGACATGTGAGGAATGGAGGTCAGCACAAGCTTTCAAATATCATACTTACAAATTTAATCCACACTGAAATTTCTGTAACAGGGTTGCTATGACTCAAAAGATATCCCATGCCACAAGTTGCAGCAGTTCTGGTTCCATTCTCCGATGAACTGATTAAACCATCAGAGGGATTCAAGGCCTCATTGAACAGAAGAAGAGCTTGACATTCATGGGGTGACATCTGTTGGCTTAATCCATTGCAAAACATGGGCTTAGTTTGCTATTGAAGAAAACAAAGAAAGCAACAATGGTAATAGACAGGCTTTGCACAAAGATTTCCCTTGGGTTGGATGAATGAGGTATATAGGATTTGTAGGTCTTAGCTATGCGATGCAAAGCATCGATTTGGACTATAAAACTTGTGGTGCAAATTAGACACCGGTTTAGTATGAAATGGGCTATCTGTTGAATCCTAACAACATATTGATTTGGTGTGTATGAGAAGGATGAAGTTATTTTCGTCTATGAGATCGGTTACCCTCGATAAAGCATCAATTGAACATATACCACATTGATCTTATATAATTTTAATTAGCACAAGATTTATAAACAGTAATGTGGTATATAAGGCTACAGTCTTATTGAGGATGTTTTCTTAAATAATTTTGGTGGTCGTATGAATCTTAAAAAGTTTAAGCTCCAAAATTTGCAAAAGTTGGTGGTCTCATAAATTATTATAAAAAAATTAATTGGTAGGAATATAAAATTTTCAGATTATTGATAAGTGACAGAAATTTTTTCTAAGTTGGTGGAAGAAATTTCTACCCTGACTCCAAATGCACCCCCTTAAGATAGAGTCCCATAGATGAGGACTTCTAAAAAAATTGAGTGGGTACTGCTGAGATTTTTTAGGAATATTTTTAACCGGGGTGGTCCCATGAATTTTGTAGTGCACCTTAAGCTTCAAATTCTATGATTTTTATTATTTTGTGTATTCAACTCAAGAGAGTAAATAAATATATAATAATAAAAAAATTGACTGATGGGAATTTAAAAACTCCAGATTATTAACAAGTGGCAGAAAAAAATCTTAAATTGATGGGGCAGTTTCTAGCCATACGCCAAATACACCCATTCAAAATTTCAAACTAAAAAGTGGGGGCTATTATTATTCACAAAAATATGGTGAGATTCTATGGGGAAGAGGGGTGTGGGCTTCCTGAAAAAAAAATCAGAGATTTTTTATGAATTTTGTATTGCAATTTAAGTTTAACAGTTTAAGTTCTGAAATTTACAGAAGCTGGTGGTCTCATGATTTTTTTTTTGCATATTCAATTCAATAGAGTAAATAAATATAAAATAATAAAAAAATTAATTGTTGAAAATTTAAAAATCTCATATAATTGACAAGTGGCAGAAAAAGGTCTATGGGGCAATTTTTAGTCCCACCCCAACTGCACTTGCTTAAATCTTCGAACTAAAAGTAGGGGATGCTATTGTTAGGGAAAAGATTCTAAGGCTAGGGTCCCATAAGGGACTTGAAGATCCATTTTGAAGGAGCAGCAGATCCAATGAAGCCAAAAAAAATGCTACAGGGTTAATTAAAATCTTTTTCTCAATAATAGCAGTTCCTACTTTTTAGTTCAAAAATTTAAGCGGGTGCAAAAAGGGTGGGGCTAAAAATTGCCCCACTAGCTTAAACTTTATTTCTGCTATTTGTGAATAGTTTTAAAATTGACACCAATTAATTTATTAAGCTTTTGTGAATCATTTTAAAATTTACACCAATTAATTTATTATTACTTTTTATTTAGTTACTTTGAATTGAATATGCAAAATAATATAATTCACGAGACCACCAACTTCAGATTAAATTATACTACAAAATTAATGAAACCACCTACTTAAAAATAATTTTAAAAAATTCCCCTAATTCTTTTTAGGAAGCCCCCCTCCACGGGACTGTTTTTAGCATATATTTTTTGCTCCATGAGATCCCCTACTCTTTGAAATAAAACCTAAGCTCCTTTCGCCTCCTCCCTCCTCCCCTCTCTTCCAAAATGTCAAACCTTTGAATATAGTGTCTATGTTGGAGAAAAACAAAGTAAACACGACTTTTGAGACAAAAGAGTCTTAATGAGAATATATTTTCTATTTATTTCAATAAAATTTATATAAAATATTTATAAATAAAATATAAAATGTTTACAAATAATTTTATAGTTATTGTTATATCTATTTTTTTAGAGTTGTCATTGTGTATGTTCTAGAGTTGCTAGATGTGAATGCTCTTTGGAGCTAGTGTGTATAAAGACTCTCTTTCTAAACCATTGCTTTGTGTTTTCTTTCTATTGGTTTTGTTGTTAATTTTTTCACACTTTTTCTACTCTAATTTTTTTTCTATGTTTTCTTTTTCTTTTTCTCCTCTTTTTTGACTTTCGCCTACCACCAATTAATTTCCTTTCAATTACTGTTTAATTTTTAAAAAATTGGGGCATCCAAATTTTATCCTCCAAAAATAAATGATTTTCGTGGAAGTTGCAACAAAGAATGTTTTTAAATCTAAGAGATCTTGATCACGAATAAAGGACATGTTAGGAATTTAATGTTTTGAATCTAGTATAAATATATTTCCAATAGGAAAAATGAAGCAACAGCCTAGGAAGTTCTTGAAAAACAAATTGTGATTGATAAAATAAGAACCAAAAAAGGTGTAATCCAAGGGTTGAATAATTTCATATCTATAAACTAGGACCTAGTTTTTTTTATTGAGAAAATGCAGATTAAAAAGAAAAGAATGTAGTTAAAAACTGTAAACTAAAACTGTATATAAGATACAAAACTCAAAACTAGGACAATAAAGTCACCATGATACAATGACAAGGATTGTTTGGAAGCTACATCAACAAACATGAAAATCAACAACAATAATTACTACAACTACTCCTTGTTATAGTAGCAAGACCAACAATACAACAACAAAATCTTGTCATAATGCCCATGTACAAGATAAATGTATGCCATCCATAACAAAAGTGAAGACGAACAACATAAACTATATAAAACAATAGCATAAACAATCAATTTTGCAAGAAAGGCCTTAGCCCTTGAGTAATATAAATCTTTTGACTTCTGAGTAGTTGGTCCACTTGATGTTTGATGCATTGAATTTGAGAAACCATCTTTAAGTTCTTCCTGGAATACCCTTGTAGAAGAGAGAAGAAAGAAGCAAGACAATAAAAAATGTCAGAATAAAGCTTTAGAACAACAATTTCTTGGTGATCATTACTAAGCATTGCTTTACATCCATTTCTCCAAAGATGCAAAAAAATAACATGATGAACTCCATCAACAATAATATTATTGTGGAGCCCAACTCTGAGCAAGGCCTCTTTCCAATTAAGTTTATGCTAAAAAATAGCAGTTCCATTAAATTTGTACAACCTAACATCCCCAAAAAATGTGCCTCATATCTTCATGTTTTTGGAAAAAGGGGAAATTAAGGGGTTGGACCATAATACACCTCAAATTTCCCCCAATAGGCAGTTTGCAATGTAGAACCTTCCAAGCCATTAATTGAGCCTCAAAATTGATTTTTGACTTCCAAATTTGTGGAGAAAGTTTTGCCCAAAATTTTTCGCTAAATCTAGAAGTTCAAGTGAGTTTTCTTGGATAGATCAAGGAGCAACTGCAGATATATATTTTTAAAGAAAACAACAAGAAAGGATAAGTCAATAACCATAACCAATCTTTGAAAAAATTGCACTGAATAGGGGTGCATAGCTTCATGGAAAGTTCTAGTGGTATTAATGACTACACAAAGATCACAAATGGTTTGTATTTGATGCTCAAATTAAAATGAGTTTAAACTATATGCCATGATAACCAATTCAAAGTAGTGAAATCCTAAAGGTTTCCCACCTTATTGATTCCTTTTTATATAGAAGATAAGATTGCTTCAAAAAACTTAAGGCTAGAGGTTGACCATGATATAAAATATGTTTATTCCACCAAACATACGAAGTGGAGAAAATGAACCCATATTGAAGAGAGAAATATTTCCACTTTAGAAGATGACAGATATATTACCAAGCCTTCCAAATTGATTGAAATGGAGGTGAGGCTTTAATAGAAAAAAAGTCCACGCATGAAGGATTTTATCTAACCATCCCACATCTTGCCATTTAACATTAATTGAAGCAATGTGAATTCTGTTCCATATAATTTTTTTCCAAGGCTCATTACCTTTGATAGTTCTAATGATCCATTTAGCTGCTAAACATATCCCCTACGTTTTTGGGTCTATTAACCCCAAGCCTCCTTTGCATTTGGGTTGAATGCAATGATTCTAAGAAGTGGCAATAAAACCAATATTACCATCTCATTTAGTCCATAAGAACCATCGAATAATTTTAAACAAGTCCTCACAAATTTTATTGGAAGGCATCCAATAGGATGAGTAGTAAGTTACATGAGTGGCTAGGAAAATTTTGTTAGCAACTTGGATTTTTCTAGCTAAAGAAAGGATCTTGTTCCCCCAATTAAAAAGTTTAGATTTAACTCTATTAAGATACCAATTCCACATATTAGAAAGAGGAACCCCAAAACCAAATTGTATCTGAATATATCTCATAATTTCCCTGTGTTTAATATGTTTCCATTCCTGAGATATCCAATGAGGGATAGGCCCAACCCAAATCATCAAGAATTATGTTTTATCATGAGCAATCTTAGATCTCGAAACAATACAATACAATTCCAAAATATCCATCGTGTTGGAGATATCTTTTTTAGAATTTTGTAAAAATAATAAGCTATCATCAACATAATTTGAGAATTAATGACAACATCACTTTGATGGATGGATATTCAAAAAATGATCATTTTAGAAGCACTTTGAAGCATATAACCCAAAGCATTAGTTGTAAGCACATAGAGATATGGAGCTAAGGGACATCCTTGTTGAATAGAACTTTGTAAGGGGAAGGGGTCAATCACCATATTAGCATTCACATCTTGAAACCACATTCGAACGTGAGCTCGAATTTTAGGCATGAACCCCAACCAATGAAGCATGCTAAGGATAAAGTTCCATCAAATCCTATCATAAGCCTTATCAAAATCAAGTTTGATAAGAATAGTGTTTTGACTAGGTTTAGTTTGTTGAGCCCATTCACAAGTTTCCCAAGCCAAAATCAGATTGTCAAGAATATATTTTCCAACAATAAAACCTATTTTTTCAGCTCAAACAATTCCTTGTACCACAAGTTTAACCCAAATAGCAAGGGATTTTGCTATAATTTTATAGGAGGTGTTAAGAAGTGTTGTGTGACGCCAACTAGAGATAGTATCCTCCTCCTTTCCTTTGGGAAGAAGCTTGATTATGCCACCATTAATTGATGGGCCTAAAGATCTTTTCTCAAATGCCTATAGATATAAGAAACACAAATATTCCTTAATATGATGCCACATAGCTCGATAAAATTCCATGGGGATCCCATTGCTTCTTACAAATTTATAAGGGGCCATAGAAAAAATAGAATTTTCCAACTCTTCTAGAGAAATTCAATTCTATCAAGATATCGACTAAAATCAACACCTATTCGGGTAGGAATATAACCTCTAACCATATCCTCAAGGGAACTTTTAATATCTTGCCATGCACAATGCTGATCAATTTTCAAGCTTAAGGGCTCATCCAAAAGCTTGTGTAGAATTTGATATGAATAATCCATTACTTGAAAACATTAAACTTATTGGTCCTAGTTTTAAACTTGACCAGCCAATAGTGTATCTAAATAAACCTAATGCTTGTTTCTATTGTCGAAAGGAAGGTCATTTGATTTGTGAGTGTCTTATCAGACTTGGAACAAACTGGTTCAACCACCTCAAACCTCTCTGAGTAGTCAGTTCTTCCCTCATCCCACACTTTTTACTGATAATTTGCCACCATCCTTGTATTTCTTTTGATGTTTCTGGTGAATCTCCCCCTTCTTACAAAGACACAATTATGATTGATGGTTGGAGATTTGTTAGAAAGAGAAAAGAACCATTGGTCCCTTCCCCTACTCCCATCCCTCACCCTTCTCCCAATGAAACCACTTCCCCTTCTTCTCTTTCTTCACCTATTCCATCTGTTCATGAATGTTCTTCTCCCTTGTCATTGCTCTCCCCCTCATCATGCCTCTCCCATGGATCCTCATTTTTGTGATTCCTCTCATTCTCATCATAGATCTAGGCCTCCTTCTACCTCCAATGATCATTATTGCAAGGAACATGAGTTTAATCTTGATAATAGTTTCAACGTGTTGGCTCATGGTGATGATTCTTCTAATCAACATCATGAATTTTAAACTCCTTTCATGGAATGTCAGAGGGGTTTCTCTCCCTCAATGTAAATATAAAGTTAAGGAGTTAGTTGCAAAATGGAAGCTTGAAGATTTATTTCTTCAAGAAGTTAAACTCAGTAGCATTAGACTTGAAGCTTCCTTATGTAATGTTAGGAAATATGCCTTTTTTTTTTCATACATCTCATTTAGATGGAAAAGGTGGTGCTATAATCAGGATTTCATTATGGGTCTCAAAGTTTGTCATTAATAAGGGTGAAGACCCCTCCCATAGTTGTGTTTGGGTTCTTACCATCATCAATGGTCATCTCATTGGATTTTATTCTATATATGCTTCCAACTTCTCTAAAGATCGAATCCTTCTTTGGGACTAGATGGCCAATAATTTACCCAATGCAGATTGGATTTTAGGTGGGGACTTTAACATGGTTGAACATTCTCAAGACCGCAGTTGGAATAAACTGATAAATCTCTTCATGGTCATTCTACTAATGAGTGTAAGTCTTTGAGTGATAAAATTCAACATCTTAAGTTACATGGTGGTGCTCTTCCTTGTGTTGATGTGCCTACTTCTAATTGATATTGATTTTCCTCCTATCATGTTGCTTATTACTATGTGACATTAGTAGCTTTATGTGTCTTGCTCATTGCCATTCATAGTGGTACAATTTTAGGTACAACCATATCTATCTTGGAAACAACATGATAGTTCTTGGTGGTTGTCTTTGTCTCTATGATTGGGGGGCAACGATAACTAGTTTTTCAAGGTGTGCATTCTTTTCAAGGATCACCTCTTCCTCTCTTTCTACTTAAAATACCAACATAGCAAGTATGTTGCCATTTTAAGTGGGGGGCATATTTTCCCCCATTCATTGTTTGCATGTTCCCTTCTTAGTGATGATGAAATATATCTCCTAAGAAGTGTGATCTTTCTGTCAATTAATATTATTTTATTGACATTGGCATTATTTCATTTTGGCATTTTGACATTTCTTGTTTAGGATAGCATATTGATCATGTTGTGGTTAGTACAATGGGAGCTTATAGACTTGACATAAATTCTCATTGTATGGTGAGAGCCTAGACAGAGGCATGAATTTCTCACTTATCCATATTTTTTTAAGCTCTTGTGAGCGTATTTTTCTAAAGGCCACCTAGCATAACACAATTTTTTTTCCTGTGGAGCCTTGGCATTTTTCAAAAGGCTACCTATCATAACACAATTTTCTTTCCTATGGAGCCTTTGTGTTGGATGGATGTGGCATAATACAAAATTGTTAACGTTCATCTTTCTCTTCTCTTCGCTTTAACTTTAACATTGTATGTTTGTGTATCTTATCTTGTTGTTACATAACATACATCTTGTGTGTGTTCCTTTGTGCTTATGTTGGTTATCCATAGGATCTTGATCTTGGGGGCTTGTCCACCTCCTTGAACTTTATCATCCTATCCAGCTAACATTGGTGAACTTGGACCCCTCTTGACGCATATTTGTCTAGTTTAGTGTGAGTTTGATGCAAGTTCATCCTCTTGAACTAAAGTGGGGGCTAAATGTAGTGTAGAAAAATGTATCCCTTTACATTTTCTCACTTGTTTGGGCCCTTCTAGTTAAAATGGAATTAATAATGCCTTAATTTAGTGTTGTAAAATGTAGTTATTTACACTTTCACACTTATTTAGGGCTCCCTTAATTAATTGAGCTTAATTATGCTTTAATCCTTTAATTCATTTACAAGCCCATTAAATTACATTTCTGAAGGGGAAACCCAACATTCATTAATGCCTAAACATAACACTTTTCATTGAGCAATGTGTGTTCTAGGAATTAGGGTCTAGGAACCATTTTACCATGGGTAATGGGTCCTCCCTAGGACTTGGAACCCATTTTTAAAACATGTTTTGGTGATATTTTTATCATCCTAAATTTAAATTTCAAATGTTAGCTTGTAATGTTTGAATTTAAAGAAATTAAGGATAAGTGTCTATAAATACAAGGTTATTTCATCAATTTAAGTAATCTAGCAAGATGTGAACTTAACAAGATCCAAGATTATTGTCAAGAACATTCAAGAGTATATTTCTTCATCATTTGTAGCAACATTTAATATCTCAAGCATCATGTCAAGGCTATTTCAATCGTGCATGTTTTTGGAGCTAACGTTGTGATGTAGGTTTCAAGATCTAACCCAAGCATTCTAGTCAAAGTTTCAAACAAGGATTCAAGTACCAAGATCCACATCCATTGAAGCCATTTCATGCAATATCTACATCAGGATTTCAGTCTTTTCAAGGTTTATTCAAGGGTTTAGTGAGTTCCAATGTTGAGTTATCCATTCATCATTCCTTTCATGCTATTTCATTTCATTTCAAGGTTTAATTACCAAAATGGGGTTTGACCAAGGAAAACCCCCATTCACCCAAAAAAAACATTTCCCCCCTCTCTTTGTGTGCTGCAGATTTGTAGGTTGAAGATCTCAAAAGTGCAAAATTGTAAAGTTGCATTTGTTGTCACATTTGTTGTTATCTCACAAAAAATCACATCCCAGATTCATTTCTAATTGTCTGACTATGAAACCCAAACGATCTAGAAGTACAAACATAGGAGCAAAGGACCCAAAAATCAATTTTGGAAAGGTGAACATGGACCCACTTTCCCATGGGAAAATGAGTCCCAAGCAAGCTTGTAGAAACAACATTTTATGATAGGTGCACAACATTTATCTTTCCCATATTTTCTAGAAAGTTTGTTGTTTCTCTTAGTTTTATGCTTAATCTTCAAGATCCAAGTGATAGATGGAATTTTGGAGTTGATTTGATATTTTTAGTTTTTCTCTCCAAATTGTTGTTTGACCTTGACCCTCGTCCTTCAGTCACAAGGGAATTTGAATATTCACACTTTGAGTTGATTCACCTACCTGGGTTTATAATCATTTCATTGTGTGGATCTCATTTCCTAATGAAATGAGAGAAGTAGGACCCCCTTTACCCTCTTTGGATCCACTTTTCCATTTTGGGAAACCTAGCAACCTAGTTTTCTATGTTTTCTCATAGTATAAATACATTGCACTCAAATAAACTCCCATATATAGGGTACAAAAAGACATAATCAACAAGATAGGTTCTATAATATATTGCATAACCATGAAACAAACAATATTGTAAACAAACTCCACAACATATTCAAAACACTCTTTTCCCAACATAGTAAATAAACTAATTTATCCTTTCCAACATAAAGACAAAGGTATAGAAACTAGTATGCCTATATAAGCTCTAATTGATTAAACTCCTTCCTAGTACATTGAATCCTCAAAATTGATTGACACCTCCTCCAAGATTCACTTGACTAGATCCTCCTCTAACTTTTCTCTAAATCTCATGATAACACATGCAAATACAAAATACCAAAGTAACTCTCAACTCACAAGCTCTCAACTCACAATAAAACTGCATCAAGATAATCAGAAAGATAAGTGTGTAGAATTTGGTAGAATGGGCACCTCTATTTATACTAATTTTGTGAGCAACCAAAGGCTACAAACAAGTATTTCTACCACCTTTCTTCCTCATGCAACTACTCACTCAGAGGTTTGCAACACATGACAGTTATAAAGCTAAGTATTTGGGACAACAAACTCAAAACATGTTTCCTAATTTGAATTCCATTGCAATATATTGCCAAGTTTACACTTGACTGAGTCTAAAGACTTATTTACAAGCTTATTTGAATTCATAGAATTCTTTTGCATTACAACATATACCAAATATGGTGCCACCTCTATGTTTTGACACCTCCTTCACATGCGTGACATGCTGACTTATTCTTTGTTTCAAACAACATTCACTTCCCTACTCAAGCATGTAAACAAAAAGTTTGATCGAAATAATATTGTTGTTAAAGTTTTTTTTAATGCATTAAATTCTATTGTAAATAATAGTAAGGAAAAAAATAAAAGAGTTGCTCATTCAGAAGGTGATCCCACAATAGTGGTTTACAGTTTTGGCCAAACTGACACTCATTAAAATAATTTCATTTGAACTAAATCTTCACTTCTCTGGCACCTATAAATACAACATAATCATGAAGAATTTGAAGATGATGCAAACTGTATTTGCAAAGAAATTTTGTCTATAGATTCTAAATATATTTTTTTTCAAAATTCTTGGAATCATATTACACTTTCTTTTTTCCATCTCCTAAACTAGTTTTTTTCTTTAAAACAACATTTTTAAAAGTGATACTCACCCCATAACGATACTTTTTTTTCCATGAAGGATAAAAATTATAATTCAATCTAGAATTCTAGATTCAGAACTCTAATATCTAGTGCTTCCACTCTAATAGATAGTTTTTATTGAATATTTTTCTTTAATCAAGTTTCAAATTTAAACCACCATAATCCGTACATAGCACAAACTGTAGATAATGTGAATTTTTTGTATGTATTGAAATTCAATTTTTCTTTGTTGGATCAAGGACTCTAATATCCTCATAAAACTAATATTTTTTATTTTATTTTTAATAATATGCTACTTTTCCATAACAGAGCTTTTGATTTTCATGAAAACTTACATTCACTAAAAATAAAATATAATAATAAAATTAAATTTATTTAAAATTATACTTTTGGAAGCTTATAATAAGGACTACATAATTACAAAAAATAAATTTTAAATGAATTCATTTGATCCCCAAAAGGTAAATCAAAAAGTGGTTTTTTATCAACATTTTGATAGGTGTAAAGGAGTCTCTGTTATAGGTATAGTTTAAAACTAGCGGAGTTCTATCCAAGGGGGTTTGATTTAAGGTAGTTTGATCAAACCATATTCAATTGTAATTATTTAAATGGAACCTTTTAAGGATTAAAACATTAGATTTTCTAAAAATATGTGATTTCAAGAAAAATTAGTTCCTCCTCCTAAAATTGTAAACCAAATTTGTGGATCACCATTAGTAAATGGAATTAAATAATTAAAAAGGCTCAATTATTAAGGTAAACTTGTCTTGAATTAAGCCTAAATCGTAAAACATTATCAAAAGTACTATCAATAAGATCATGATTAGAAAGTCCTATTGAAAATCATACTTGGGCTTTTAAAGCGTGAGGCTTCCATGAGTCGATAAGAAGCTAATTAATAGCACAAAGGATGAAATTCAACAATTTTGGCACTCTAACTCTAGATTTACATATGAGGTTGGAAACAACATTTTTATACTCTACCTAGGCCATGATTTTGTTATGAGTACGAAGAGTTTATGATAGAAATACATCCATTATTGTTGAGTTAAAAGTAGGTTAAATATTATTTTTCTTAAAAATTCACTTTTATATAAATGTAGGTGTTTTGGAGAACAAAGCTATAGTATGAATAAGTGATTGACATCGATGCTATAAATTTCAAGGTGGGGACATTCAATATAATTCATAAGGTGTTATAATATTAAATGCTTTCATTGTTTAGTTAGTTTTAATCAATGTTGTATGATTTATTAAACATTTTTTTAATATTTAAATGTAGGTGTTTTGGGGAGTAGCAGTGATAGATCTAGCTCATTGAGAAAGGATATAGGTAGAGAGGAGGAGTGACCTTGACAAGGATTGAGACATGGATCACCTCAGGGTGGTAGATATGAGTGGAACATATCCATAGAGAAGGATAGGCGAAGAGGATAGATATAGAAAAATGTGATCAACATAGATTAAATAACAAATAAAGCATAAATCAAATACTTTAATAGTATAAAATATAAAATGTAACCGAGCATTTGTGGGTTTGCATCCCACCAAGCATGTCAATTTGTAAGCATTGAATTTAAATAAATGAGACATTGAGGAAAATAAATGTAGACTTCAAATTGAATTAAAAAATCACCTCTAATAGAGCGAAAAGATGAATTACACAAAAAATGAACTAAAATTATAATGAAATACATATTGACAAATGGATATATCTTGCAAATGATAAAACATTTATTGCCCAACTAGATAAAATATACTTGCTCAAAATTGAGACGATAAAATGATGGATTTGATCTCAATTTATAGATTTTTTATATGATGGATAAATTGCTAGGATTTGATCATGTATCATGAGTTTAAAACCCAATTAAAATGTGGCTACTATTATTACCTAATTAACTAATTTATTTATTTAATGAAATTTCTTAATTATTTTGATCAATGAATTGATTGAATTATTTTCAATTTTTATCTAATTTGATTAAATATGTTAAATAATTTGATTGATATATAAACTAATTTATCATAATTTTCATTGAATTATCTAGGAATAATAGATTTACTTGGATTTATTTTAATTTATTTCAATATTTGTGAGAGAATGATTCATTTAAATATTTGGTTAATTTATTCTACTCGAGTAACAATGGAGGCCAATTTGATCAATAGGAAAGCATTCATCCCATCCCAAAAAGGGAGTACATTTAGAGTTTGAGACTTTTTTTTCAAAATGCTGAAGAAAATTTTCAAGATTGATTGTTGGCATGTGGAGTTAGTAATTTGGGTGACCGTAGGTGACCAAATTCTATATGAAACTCTCTAGTTAATGTCTCTCTCTTAGGTAGTGTCTTTATTTTTGTTTAATGTTATGGATCTTCAAAATTATGGTTTAGTTGCTTAGTTTGTAGTGGATTATGTTTTATAAGTTCTTTTTAGACCATTCCCTAAACAATGCCATTCAAGATGATAACTTACATAATGAAAAATATTTTGTTGGGTATTTGTTTAGACACAAAGTTTTAAAGGAAAATTCTAGTTTCCTTTGTGTTTGAATTTCTTTGAAATGAACCTTGCAAGAATGGGATGAATCTTTAGTGGATAATACAATCAATGGACATAAAATAGAATTGAGCGCTCTATTGTATGGAGAAACAATGGAGGCACATAAGGAAATGTTGTTTCTCCTCACTCATGTCCCTCACCCTCTGCTAGTTTTTGCTATATATATGTAATATATGGGCACTCAAAAAATATGTAATATATGTCTTCTTTTTAGGTTTTTTTCCATTTATGGTAGGTTTTCTTAATCAATTTTGTCTATATATGATTGCTACAATCCTATTTGATGGGTCTCTTGGTTTTGTCCCTACACCTTCATGATTTGTGGGTTGACATGCCCTTCTCTATTTTGTACTTTACTATGGAAATTTTTACAATAAATATTTTAATTAGTTTAGGCCTTGATCGTTTTAGGTCTGAAAAGAAAAATTAATTTGATTTTGATAAAGTGTAGGAATTAAGGTATCATGAATTTTGTTAATAAGTGGATGTTAGGTGTTCGGGTGGGGACCATGGTATGGATATGAGTGTATGTGAGATTTAGTGTCTACAAAATCCAAAGGTAAATCAAAATATTATAAACATCAAACTTTTTTTGGAAGGATAATATAAAACCAAATCTAAACACAATATAAACATTGTAATCACAACCATACGTACTATATATATGAGATTGCATACAACCATGTGTAAAATTTACAACCATGTAAAATTTATTCATATGTTGTTTATTAAGAAAAAATGTCATAAATTATATTTCTAGAAATAAAAAGGACTACAAATATGGAGGGAAAAAATTAAATAATCTCAACATAGCAAGGATTTTACAAAGTGATAGATAATTTTCTCAAAAGAAAAAGGATGTGTTGTACACAAGACAACAAACCACTTTTTCATGTTTTTTGATGTCTAAATTGAGATGCACGATTATTTTAAAATGTTCACATGCATCTTAAAGTGGAAAAAAATGTAATGATAAAATTTGCATATCCATATTATTCCTATTGTATTTTTTGCCTCATTTTGAATATATATATATGTTGCAATATTGTGCAAAGTGGTAATAATTCCCCTAGAGTTTATGACCTATGATATAGACATAAATCAAACACTTGAACTCCATTTTTTCCTTACACACATCTTATCAAAGCATTTTTTTGACACATATCCACATATCCACACATCCACTTTTCCTAATGAATCTTATGTGTATGTCTAATGGTGGCATGTGGAAGGATAAATATGGCTATTGAAAACTTTACCATTATCTTGACAACTAATTATGGCTATATGATTATCTTATTGTAATGAACCTAAGTTCATTCGATAGATATTAATGAAGTTGAATTAGGAAGCATGGATTGCATTTTATTATACACATTTTACGTTTAAAAATATGGGTCTAATTTTTGTGATATTGAAAGTTAAATTTCTTCAATAGTATATCCAAGGTATAGGGATATATTAGTGGTAAGAGTAGTGTAGGATAAAAAGGAGAATGTATAAAGAGGGGAAGGACTAGAAAGGTAATGACATGGTAATGGAAGGAGAAGTTACACTATAGGGTTAGATGGAGAAAGCATAATGAATTTATAGGTATCATCATGCTACTAGAAATTACTCCATATGAATCACATGTTGATGATACTACTATAAGGGTATGCACATGAATATTTTATTGTAAATGATATTATTATCAAATAATATAATTGGTTCATGTTTTTGGTTGTGGGATTTTTCTTCAAAGAGGATTTTCCCATGTACATAATTATGTTATAAATTTAAAATTTATACATTTTTCTTGTAACTAAAATTAAATCTATTTTGCATATTTATCTCTTGATAGGTTAATATGGACATTTTTAATGTTACAAATGATACAATTTGTGGTTCTCTTTGAACTTCATAACTTTATATTGTTTGTTTCCATATGCTATTAAGTTCTTATATATGTTTCACTTGGTCTTTCCATTTAGGAGTAGGGTATCCATAGCTTTGATTGTTGAAATGGGAAGACATATTTTTAGGCTTTTAGCCATAGTAGCAAGGAGGTGAATTTTTTGATAAAAATGCTTTGGTAAACATGTATGAAAAATGTGGTAGCATAGACAAGGTAGAGAATTGTTTTAGGTTCTTAGCCATAGCATCAAGGCAGTGAACTATTTGACAAAATACTTGTTTTAGGTTTTTAGCCATAACATCAAGGCAGTGAACTATTTGACAAAATACTTGTTTTATGTTTTTAGCCATAGCATCAAGGCAATGAACTATTTGACAAAATGCTTTGGTAGACATGTATAAAAAATCCAATTTGAATTCAACAAATTTGAAAAAAATTGCATCTAGGGTTTCAAAACTTAACATATCAATGCATTTTAAACTCTAAAAAATTTGAATTTCAATTACCTGGTGCTTGTTATGGAAGTTTAGGTTGATGAAGTTTGGAGAGACCAAGTTGAAGTTGTGTTTTCCGAAAAGAAGAAATCAATTTTCCGTCATGGTTTCGATTCGCCGCACGCAGGGAAAGCAATGGCAATTGTAGAAAGTGACAGTTGAAATGAAATGGGAGCTTTTGGTTTTTTTGTCATATGCAAAGGGGTTCGTTCAAACCCAGGTTCGACTGAACCCAATTAAATAATGTTTTTTCCCATTTAGGGTTCCGGGTTCGAGTGAACCATGGGTTCGACCGAACCATATGGTTCAATTGAACCATTAGAGAGGTTCGGTTGAACCATATGGTTCGGTCGAACCCCTTGAGTTTGAGGAAAAGGAAAAAATCGAAATTTCCTTCCTCATATAAATTGTAAACCACTATTATAAAGGCACCCATATACTATTGCAATGCAGGTGACTTTAATAGTGATATTTTGTATGCACTTTTGCGATATTTTTGGCAAGATTGATCATGGACCTTCTACAATAATAGCCAGCTCTGATCCTTTCAAAGAGGTATGCAATAGATTAGAACAATATAGATTGGTTATTCTAAGCGTCTTTTATAGTTTGCATCACCAACTCATCATCATTAAGGTTGTTTAGATTAATATAGATATGTTAGTCTAAGCATCTTTTCTATTGTGACAATATAGATTTCTCATTTTCCCAATTTTTCGATATTCTTGGCACGATTGATCATGGACCTGTTGCAATAATAGCCAACTCTGATCCTTTTAGAGAGGTATGAGACAGATTACAACAATATAGATTGGTTATTTTAAGCATCTTTTATAGTTTGCATTACCATCTCATCATATTTTGTGTCATTTAGAAAAATATAGATTGGTTATTCTAAGCTACCTTGATGGTTTGGATAGGTGCTTGTCAGTTCAGAATGTGAACATACTACTACTATTGAAGACTGTGCCCTGAATGCCTCTAATAGGAAAAATTTGTAAAATTTGAATTCTCAAATTGGAGACAATGTAAAACGGTCATAATTGTGTATGGGCATAATCTATACCCAGTGATGTTTTTTGAAATATGGGTCAAATGTTTGGCATTTTATAAAGGGTATGTTTAAAATGTAAAGGGGTCTGTATTTTGGAAACTCATAGGTTTTGTAAAGGGGTCTATTTTTGTACTTAATTGAGCTACAACCGAAGGTTTTCTTCCTAGTTCTTTCCTGTCGGTGTGCTCGTTTAAACCAGGTTTTGTAATATCTCCTTTTTATATATAATAAATTATAGTGGCTTGCAACTTTTGCTCCTCAAATCCAACTCAGGTGCAACTTCATTTTTAGCAACTTTCATGAGGTTTTTAAGGAAATCAATGTTTCCAACCTTTCCACACCCTATAAATTCATCAAACACGTCTATTAGGACCTACACAAGCTTGATCCAACTTTAAATCTTGCTGCCCCCAAGTTTCATTGACATTAGCAAGTTGTAACCACCATTTTTGGTGTAGGAGCACCTACACCACAATATCATTGTGGATCATTTCAATGATTAAAGTGTTAATATTTTGAGTTTTTTTCTGTAATGAGATCTAATAGTCCTAATGGTCATGTATTAGGAGGAGTTTTTAGGTTTTAGGGTAAAAAAAAATGGAGATTCTAACTTGTCCTAGTTGTTGCTTTGTAGCCTTTGAAGGCAAAATTAGTAAATTTGTTTAGGGACAAGAAAGAACAGTGTTTTGAACATGTAATGATGCTATTTCAAGCATATAAGTGAGGTCTTAGTAAAGTTAGAAGTGGAAAAGTGCAACATTTCATTATGAGTCATATTAATGTGAAAAATGTTTGTATTTTGGCCTTCAACGGTCATTAAGGTTTCAAAAGTCAGTTAATATTGGTGGTTAAAGGAATTGGGAGTTGGATTCCAAGGAATAGAAATTTAATTAAGGCCTTCAAGGGCTCGAGAAATTTTTGGTTGAAGGAGTTTTTTTCTTTGAATCAATAAAGTTTCAATTGCTCAGTTCATATTTTACTATTTTTCTTGTGTTTTTTGCCTGTGCACAAGCCATTCAAGCATTTTTGTATCAAAAATTTATGTAGAAAAGTTATTACATGTATTGAATTTATTCTGACTTCTTAATAGAGGTTTTCTTTATTCATTTTGTTCCTCAAAACTCAGACTTTCTTTAGACGAGTTCTTGAACAGGGGAATAAGAGTTTTGCAATTTTAATGGCTTGAATCTCATCCCACCTACTGTGTGCCAATGTGAATTAGTGGGATGAGTTGGTAGGGATTAGGAAATGATATTTCAAGAGTGGAAGGCATGGAGAACTGGGTTTTGAAATAAAATGAAGAGTTAAAGGTCTAAAAATGGTGGTTTTTTTTCACTTGAAAATAGAGTTTTTACCCTAGGGTTTGCAAAAATCTTCTGAGATACCAGAATTTTCTTTGTTTTCTAAGAATATTGGGGCCTAAATAAAGGTGTCTAAGGTGGTGGCAGAGTCTGAAAGGTTGTGGAAGTGCTACATCCAATAAACCCTCAAGAATTACACTAAAAATAAGGGTTTTCTGATTTGATGGTTACAAGTCCGTACAAATGGAATCCAATTGCAGAATATTTGTTTTCTTGGCAATTTATTTTCTTCTCCAAGGTTTTAGGGGTCTGTGTGGTGTTTGAAGGTATGTTGCTTTGCATTTTTGGGCTAATTGAGTAGCCTTTTCAAGGGTGAATGTATATGAAGTCAACGCTGGTCCAAAGGAGTCTATGTTGTTTCTCATATATGTTGTGTAACTTGGATATGGGTGTTTGAATCAGTCATGTGTTGGTCTGGTGTTTTGGAAAATTGTGGAGTAATTGGACAAAAACTAGTTTCTCACTATTACAAGGGTTTAAGGGGGTTAAAGAGGGAAATGTGTATTTAGTTGCTTGTCAAGTTTTAAGGGAGTTTTGGATTGTCCAAATAGGTCAAAATAATCTTGTTAGATGCATCAAATAGGTAGGTTGCAAAGAGTTTGTGATTGCGCCCTTGTGTCTGCATCAATTTTTCACCTAATTTCACTCGGTCCAATGTAGCTCAGAGTGATTCAGTGTTTTTGGTTACAAAAGAGGACCATCCCTAGCGTAAAAATACCCATCTAGACGTGTTGGAATAATCCATTTGGTCATACGAGTTGCGGAATGAAAGTTGCACCACTTTGCAACTTTACACTGCTTGCATCTGGCAACTTTTCCCTCCACTGAAAAGTCATCGCCACAGGAAAACGCCTCCAAGATAGAAAAAATTGAGAGAGGTTTTGGTAGATGGTCCCAACATGATCCCATAGCCTCAGACAAAGAGTTTGTAAGCATCACAGTCTCTAAGAAATAGCCCTTCAAAGATTGCTACCTTTTAGCACTTTGGACTCTTAAGGGAAATCGCCAGTCCAATGTAGTTCAGAGTGATTCAACTTATTTGGGTGCAAGAGAGGACCATCCCTAGTGTAAAAATACCCATTCAGACGTGTTGGAACAGTCTATTTGGTCGTACGAGTTGCATAATGAAAGTTGCACCACTTTGCAACTTTACACTGCTTGCATTTGACAACTTTTCCCTCCACTGAAAAGTCATCACCACAGGAAAATGCCTCCAAGATAGAAAAAAATGAGAGAGGTTTCTGTAGATGGTCCAAACACGATCCCATAGCCTCAAACAGAGAGTCTGTAAGCCTCATGGTCTCTGAGAAATAGCCCTTCAAAGATTGCTGCCTTTTAGCACTTTGGACTCTTAAGGGAAATCGCCCAGGTCAATGTAGCTCCGAGTGATTCAGCGTTGGGTGCAAGAGGACCATCCCTGGCATAAACATACCCATACAGACATGTTGGAACAGTCTGTTTGGTTGTATGAGTTGCGGAATGAAAGTTGCACCACTTTGCAACTTTACACTGCTTGCATCTGGCAACTTTTCCCTCCACTGAAAAGTCATCACCATAGGAAAACACCTCCGAGATAGCAAAAAATGAGAGAGGTTTTGTAGATGGTCCCAACATGATCCCATAGCCTCGGATGGAGAGTCTATAAGCATCACAGTTTCCGAGAAATAGACCTTCAAAGATTGTTTCCTTTTAGCACTTTGGACTCTTAAGGGAAATCGCCTGTCCAATGTAGCCTCGTGAGTGATCTGGGCCAGTATTTTGTTGCAAAAGAAGACCATCCCTAGCATGAACATACCCATCCAGACATGTTGGAATAGTCTGTTTGGTCATACGAGTTGTGGAATCAAAGTTGCACTACTTTGCAACTTTACACTGCTTGCATCTGGCAACTTTTCCCTCCACCGAAAAAAGTCATCACCATAGGAAAACGCCCGGTATGTTTGCAAAACCGAGGTTTTTGCAGCAGACGGTCCCACCATCCCAGCTAGCCTCTAAACTGAGAGTCCTCAGAAGCATCACAGCCTCTCGAAATAGCTCCTTCAAAGATTGCTGCCTTTTAGCACTTTGGACTCTTAAGGGAAACTAGTGGGCAACATAGTTAACTTCTTCACAAACTTGGTTTGAAGTAATTTCATTCTTTTTTGTGTATTTAAAATGGAGTTTTAAGCCTTCCACCCTAAAAGTGACCTCTAAATAACTTCAAACACCTTAACTACCTCATTCTTATTCATTTGTTTTGCAAACAAGCATTTTTATTCCAAGAGGTTGAGCTTTCATTTTTGCTTGTTGGATTGAATGCGGACCGTGACACAACTTTCTTTTTTCAAAAATTGTTCAACACCATTGAACTAAGAATTTATCACACATCTGCAGAGAAACAAAGGAGTACTACAAACTAAAACACATTACACTTTGGTTCTCACTAACTTGATGTACTCTTCAACATCTCTCTTCTGTAAAAGCGACCTCTAAATCACTTGAAACACCTTAACTACCCTAAAAGAAACCTTAAAAGAGACCTCTAAATCACTTCAAACAACTTAACTACCTCATTCTTATTCATTTGTTTTGCAAACAAGCATTTTCATTCCAAGAGGCTGAGCTTTTTCATTTTTGTTTTCAAAGAAAAATCTTCCTATGCCACTGTTACACTGCACAGGTAAACCAGGTTTTGTATTGTGGACCTATATTAAGCTACCATTCTCAAGACCAATGTAACAATGATACAAAATAACTTTTGAGACTGCAAGAAGACATCAAAATGGCTAGTGTACTAAAAAGAATTCTTATGATTTTGAATGCTGATAACTCTACCTTTCGCTTGTCTTATTTTTCAATATCATACAAATTGAACCCCGACATCAATAATAGAATCAGAGTATCGCCGCACCACAATTCAAGTTTCAATGATGAATATTTATCATGCAGCACTTAAACAACATTCCAAGTTTGCGGCGGGCTTTTTGCTTCAGCATGCTTATTATTCCCAAATCTGCACCATGCTTCAGGCTGCCATCCATATGACACACTTACATGTTTTCTCCATTGTTCGACCCTTACACCACAAGTAAATTGCTGCATAACATGTGGAATGAGGGGGAAGCAGGCCTGAGACCCCTTTAAAGTTTGTTTGAGTGCATTTAAAATGAATTTTTAAGCCTTGCACCCTAAAAGTGACCTCTAAATAACTTCAAACACCTTAACTACCTCATTCTTATTCATTTTTTTTGCAAACAATAATTTTCATTCCAAGAGGCCGAGCTTTCATTTTTGCTTGTTGGATTGAATGCGGACCGTGACACTACTTTCTTTTTAAAAAAAATTATTAGCATCATTGAACTAAGAATTTATCACACTTCTGTAGAGAAACATAGGAGTACTACAAACTAAAAAACACAACACTTCGGTTCTCACTGACTTGATGTACTCTCCAACATCTCTCTTCTCTCATGTGGAGAGTTAGAACTACTTGGCCATGCCTTTGAATCATTAG
>VDFB02142957.1:0-28074 GCA_007258455.2 Sequoia sempervirens | reverse complement strand
TCACAACCCAAATTGGGCAAATTTTCTTGAGGAGAAAATTGAGAAGAAAGATTTAAAGCACAATGATATGATGAATTTTTCTGGGTTTTCCTTAAATTGACAAAGAAGTTAAAGCTTTTCATTTGAATCCTTCCAAGTTTTCTATTGCTAGTTTTAAAACAAATTTCCATGGCTTTTAATTGAAACCAAACAACATTTCAAAAAATTTCACACAACCAAACAAAGATTTCCAAACAATCATCAAAAGGATTTAAACTATTTTCAAAATGAAACAAAGCAAGAACAAGAGGAACCTGATTTTTCTCCAAAGCTTGAAGATTCCAATGGAGCTTTCAAATCCTCTTCAAATTCCAGCTCAAGCCAACCTTCAATCTCCTTCACAAATCCAAATCAAGCCACCACCAAGAAAATTTTCCCCAAATTGAAAAATTGGCACTTAGATGAGATCCCATTTTCTAAAATAGGGTTTTTCCCCAAATTGGTCCAAAAACCCTAAAAATCCCACTCACTAAATATATTTAAAAAAAAACGTCTGGGGAATATTTCCAATTTTTAATTTAAAAACAATTTTCTAATTTCTAATTCAAACTTCATGCATTATTCCAAATTCATTAAAACAAAAACATTTCAAAGGCAAAGAATTTATTTTATCAACAATTTCAAAAGTGAAATAAAAAAACACATTATCATTTATTTATTTATTTTAATTTAACTGTAACTATTCAAACAAGATTTTTATTTTTATTTTAATTAAATCTTAATATCCACTATAATTTCCATTTTCAATTTAAATTTGAATCTAAATATATAATAATGCCAAAAAAACTATTTTAATTAATATTTCACCATTAATCTAATTAATCATTAAACTCAATTTTATTTTATTAATTAATCAAATCAATCAATAACCCAAAAATTATTTTATTAATTAAATCAAATAAATCAATAAAATAAATCGTATTTCAACATTGCAACTAAATATATTTAATCATCAATTAAACTACACCTAGCATTTAATAAACCTTAAAATTTGAAATTAAATAAATACTCAAGGTGAAACTGACAAAATTAAAACAACTAACCCCGACGACAACCTAACGACACACTATGACTAGGGTGACGACTTGGCATGGAAAACCTGGCTACTATCACCCAATCATTTTCCGTTGGTCAATGGATACGCTCAAACCTGTGAACCAGGTGGAGTCGATGTCATGTACCTGTCAACCTGCAACAAAAGTACATCGAACATGCATATATATACAATATGATCAAACACATCGTGAAGAGGAAATCTCAGAATCATAGGGCACTCGCAAGCAAGTGATACAATCCCGTCCCCTTCACACATACAATATCACTAACTGACGCATCTAACATCAATAACATGATCAACAACATAAATCATCATCAAATCAAATATCTTCTAAGTTAATCCAAAACATGCCATAAAGACAACATCAGAATAAATAACATCACGTCAAAATATAATATAACATATATGCCTCGCTAATTAGTTCACGATCAAACGATCACCAAGTTCCAAAGTCAAAGCATATTCAGACACAAAGCATTACAAAGAAAACACTGCCGATCCAAACATCCAAAATTGAGGGGTGTTACACCACTTTCCTCTATCAGGGTAGCTATGGGGTAGCCCCTAGCCTCCCTCAAAACATCTCCTCTACATTTAATAACATTCGTCATACTTCAAAAAAACATTCATTTTTTTTTTTTTAATAAAATTTCTCATAAACTTTCAAATTTAAGACGATGTATATATTCTCAAATATATATATACAAAAAAAATCCAAAAAGGATTGTTTAAAAAGAGAAAATCTTAAACAAGATTTTTCTACAGAAGAATATTTTCAATTTTCACAAAAAGAAGTTTTCTACAGTTTCAATTTAATTTCCACAAAGGTTCTACAATTTAACTATAATTTCCTTCAGGGTAAATCCATTTTTAAAGCTTCATTTTAACACGGGATTTAAAACATTTTCTACAAAGGCTATAAATATTCTCAGTAATCATTAAAAAAAATAAAGCTTCTACAAACAATGAAATCCTCCTCTACAGGAAACCTTTCCAATTTGCAAAACAATAATAATTTAAATAACCTTTTCAAATTAAATTTACAAAATTAATAAGGAACCTATTCCAGAAGATTTGTTGATTCAAAATTTTATGCAAAGCTTTCCCTTTAATTTCCAACTTTGCCAAAGCCTCTTTCCAGAATTACCAATTTCCGCATAACAGAAAAATAATCCAAAACCAAAAGAATGCAACAAAAACTAGATCCCCAAACTTTTCTAAGAGCTTCTAATATTAAAATATAAAAACCCCAAAACAATTCAACCATCTTTAACATCCTCTCTTTCTTCCGTGAAAATAACTTTGTTTCTTTTCAATTTCAATCATTCTCTATGAGAATCAATTTTCAAACAACAGTAATAAAAATATTCTAACTTCTAGTTACAAAAAAAAATAAAAATTCTACAACAACCACAAATATTTCCAAAGATATTTTACAGATATTATGCATTTGAAATCTAAATAACTTATTTATTTCAAATCAAATTTAATATAATAATAAAATCACTTTATAACATAAATGAAATTAATTAATTTATCAATTATAAACCTCAACATCAGTAATCCAAATTAATTAAATAACCAATCATAACATTTATAAATTAATCCTAACAAATAAACCTTACACAATAAATAAATAACAAGGAAAATGTGGATAAAGAATATGACCAATACATTGACTGACGACACACTGTACTAGGGTAAAGGTTTGACTTGGTAAACTCGTTATTATCTCCTAATCAACATTACTATTGGATAGTGGACATGCTCAAACGTGTGAATCTAGGTGAAGTCGTTGTCCTATACCTGAAAACCTACAAACAAAGTATATATCATACATGTATCCAGATGATAAATCATACACACCGTGAAGACAAAATCACGAAAATCGTAGGGCACTCACATGCGAGTGATGTAATCCTATCCTCTTCACCAATACAGTCACATCAAGATTGACAAAGCAAAAAATAAATAATCAACATATGAGCATCTTCAATATTATCTCAAATAATAACTATGCTAATCAAAAGCATAACATAAAACAATAAGCATCCACATAGTGTAACATCTCATCAAAATATAACACCATCATCACTCCACTATCAATGATTGAATAACAATAACATAAAATATAGTCTATCAATGTATCTAAACTTTCAAAGAAAACATAGCAAATCAAAGGGGTGTTATGGCCACTTCAACCCTAGTTCTGCATTGATCTAATATAATTCCATTTTGGGTCCATTTAGAAAACCTACTCTTGAATACATGGAGCGATAAATCCTTAAATCCCTAGGAAACTCCATTGACATCTTTTGGAGCATTGATTTGGAGTTTGTCAAATATTCTTAGAAACTAACATAAATCGTTGTCCTTTTGAATGCTAAAATGTCTCTCCCTAATGTATTGTCCATCCACTCCAAGAGAGGTAATCTAGAAACAAGAGCTGGTGAATCATGTATCTTTTTGTTTCTCTTGTTATTCTCTTGCCCACCCAAAAAAAAAATTCCCTACAAAACCCTAGGTTTTATGATGTCCTAATTTCAAATCATGGTGTTCAAGAATCTCTTCACAAAAAATTATCATTGCAAGTTTCTTCTTCAAAAAAGAGAAATTTTAACCCCAGAGTAGTGCCCCACTCCTCAAATTTTCCAAAATTCTATTTCACTTCATCCCCTTAGCCAAAATACATATGTGAAGTCAATAACTACCAAAGAAGAAGAAACAAAAAGGAAATTTGAGTACTTGGAGAGATATTTTTGCATTCCACACTAGTGGGTTCTATTTAGACCCAAACTTGAGTCCAATAAAGAGGAAACATCAATCATCTAAAATTTTAACCTACATGGCCTCATAAACTATTTTATGAATTGGTTTAGTTAACATAATAAATGACAAGAAGGCTACAATAGGGGGAATCCATGCTATCAAACAAGGCAACGAAAATCCATAACTCTATCCAAGCCCCAACAATCAATTGTCTCTGTATACACCTAAAAATGGTCTGGATAATCTAATTAATTAAATTTATTTATTTGATTAATTCCTTAAATTTCTTTTACTATTAAATAAATAGAAATATTTCTTTATAGTTCTCATTTTAATTCTCCTATTCTTGAATTCTAATTAAATATACAGCTTCTATAGTTGGTGTTATTTAATTATTACATCATTTCAATCTTAATTAAATAAACAAAGTTGTATACTTTATTGTTTAATTATCATATTTCTTCTATTTTAGTTTAATAAACAACTTGTATAGTTTGTTTTATTAAATTATTTATTCCCTTTTTTATAATTAAAATAAATAAAAAATATTTAAATAAAGGCATAAAGAAAATTCCTCTATTCACTCACCTGCCAAATTTGATATTCCAAAATTCAATTTAATTCAACTGGCATTCATGGGAAGTTGTGGAGACAAATTGGAGACAAATTTGAATCAATTTCTAAAATTTTCTTCCTTTGATCTTTCCTATCATCTTGCCTGATGTTTTCATGGGGAGAAACCATTCCCTTCATCAGATCCAACTTCTTCATCTCTCACCATTCAAATCTTAGGATTGAATCCAAGCCTTTGTTGTGCTACCCCGTCACAAAATTGTTGTTGTAAATCCATAGATACAACTTTTCATAGGAAATGGATCCCAAAATCTTTGTGCAAACTTACTCTGCAGCATTCATAGCAATAAAGCAATCATAGCATTTAGCATCTTAGCATCATAGCAATCATAAGCATCATTTAGAATCAATATCATGGTTGTATCATAGTTTTACTGTAGCTTTCATCCATCAAGTTTCATTTATAGTATTTTTAACAGTCACAGTAGTTATCAAATCTGAGAGCCTTTATGTGAATTAATCTTTGAAGATAGGAGACAATGAGACACTTTCAAGTTTTTTGTTCTTTTAAATTAGTTTAATTTTGTTAAATCTTGATACAGTGTTTCATTAAGAAGTTTTTTTAATTGTTTTTAGTTTACTTTTTCAACACTTACAATCTCCATTCAAGAAATCACCAACTCTCCACTACCCCAGAAAAATCCATGCAAGGTTTTCAAGATATGCAGTTTGTTGCTCTGAAGATCTTGGTTGTAAAAGTGGTTGCAGTAGCACACAAATCCTTAGCATCTTCGAGAAGGAAACTTTTTCTAATGTGGATATTTTCCTAGGGGAAGTCTAGGCAAATGATTTGGATTTGTCTCCAGTAGAGGAAGGACTTTATAAGTCTCATCCTCATGATTCAAAGGCCCCTTAAAGGCCTCCAACAATGGGAAGTATGTCTAAAACCCACCTCAACATTAATTACCTACAAAACGTGTTAGGAATGAGTATAAAGACCTACCAAAGGAAAATAATATGTTTTCAAGGAGCCCAAGAGATAATGAGACAAGAGAAAATGAGAAAAATTGTAAATCATCTTGTTCTATAAAAAAATTATTTTTCTAATCAATTGGAAGGGGATGCACTAAAAAGGAATTTTGGATTTTGATTTTTTCCAAACCCTCTCCATTGCAAAATCAAATAGAAAATTGACTTAGATGCCAACTACAACACCCTCAATTAGAGGAAAGCCACCTAAAAGAAATAAAAAGTGAGATGAAATAACTATTGGGATCCAATCTATATTGGATAAAAGTATTAGACTATATGGAGATCCTATTTCTCTCCTCAAGAGCAATAAGATTCCCATTATGGAATGCTAGGGCCCTAAATGCCCCTAACAAAAGATGCTTGAAAAAGCATTAATTTTGCTCTAGTGTAGGAAATATCATTTTTTTGTAGGAAACAATATTCACTGATGATCAAGAAAAATGAGTCCTCAAAAAATGGAATAAATGGAAATTCTTACTCTCTAGCATAAGGAGCCTCAAGAGACTTAGTTGTGTGTTGCACCTTGGTAGGATTTATTTTCATTGATGTCAAAAGTGTGCTTAGGGTTGTACATTCTTCGAAGATTGGTTGTGTGTATGAAAGCCTAATGGTGCAGGTCATCATTACTATGATGTGAAAGATTAGTAGTCTATTTGATGTCTATGCATGTGGAGGTTGTGGGTACACATTTCTTGATGAGATTTTAAGATGCCTATAATGATATTTTTCCATTTTGGAGTACCACACTCAATGTCAAGTTACATAATTTTTTCTAAGGCATTCACAATATATATTCTAAGGTAGAGACACAATGTTGTAGTCCACATTCTTTCACAAAGCAATATGTAGTCTTGTGATTCTGAAGCTAAGTTTTTGGAGATGTGAAGGTGTTATATCCAAAGTTTCATATCAATATTCCTTTTATGGAGAAAGCTAAAAGTGACAGAGTATTGAACTGTGTTAGGTAGTATAAAGTGATTCAAAAGGCTTATTAGAATTCTTTTCTTTCCATCAAATGTGAAGTTTTTGCTAAGAAGTTTTGAAGAAACAACTAGTGATGCTTTAACTATTGATTTGGTGCTCTAGAAGTTCATTTTTCAAAGTGTTAGAATGTTATAGTTGGTTTTAGATGCCCAATCCTCATCAAAATAATTATGATAGCAGAAGGTTATGTAGTTCAATTGTATGAGTTTGTGTGGACAATCCACATGTCTTATAGTCTCTAAGCTATGAAGTGCATGAAGATCTTTTTGGTTTCTAGTATCACACAAGTATTTCATGTCATTTTGTGATTTTATGTTTTATTGAGGATGTTGTATGAGTCATTCTGACTCATTTTTGAGAAATGTAAATGATGTTGTATCATTTTTGTATACCACTTACAAACATGAAGGATGACATGCTACAAGTTTCATGTTTTCTTATTTATGGCCAACATAATTTTTATTTCCATGTATGTAGATGATATATAGAAGATAAAAGATGAGAAGAGTTGTATGCAAATGTGTGAATATGTGTATGTACATGATTAGACTGTATTAAGATTTATCACAGTTGTAATGTGCATAATTGATAATTATTAGTGTGTTGAATCCATAAATTAAGTCATATTTTGAATTATTTTTAATCAAGGAGTTGTAGCTTCCTTGGATTGTATCCCTAAATCAAATTTGTAACTATTTTTCATTTGTGAGGCTGGGTTTGGATAGAAAATCCAAGCAACATATCTCACCATGGTTTTTCCCCAATGGGGTTTTCCATGTACATTTGGTGTCAACAGTGTTCTTGTGTGGATGCTTAAATCTTCTTTCCTATTTTGATTGAGTAGATGAGTGCTTTAATGGCATAAATTATCCTCAACATAAGAATTAAAATTTAAATTTGATAGAATACTAATTCATCCCCCCTCTTAGTATTTTAGTGTGTTCAACACTCTAGCATGGAATGATAGAAATACCCAAGTTGAAGTAATACTCTGAAAGCAACACTAGATGGTCATGAAGGTACAACTTCCTTTGACCTATGATTTTGGTTTTTTAATATTTATGAACCCACATAAATAGTTATGGAAAGCTCCTTTGGAATACCTTATCCCCCATCTTATCAAACCTAAAAGAGAAAAGGTTATTTTGGGAGGATATTTCAACACAATTTTGAATCATAATGAAAAAAGGAGGTAGAATACCCCCAAAAGTAATAGAAGAATTATAGGAGTTCATATTAGAAAATTATTTATTAGATTTACCTCTCTAAAATGGTACATTCACATGGATAAATAAGTGAAAATACTTCTACTTAACTATAAAATGCATAGATAGATTTCTAATTTATGTAGAATGGTCTAAAGAAATAGCTCCTTTTGAGTCATGTATCCACTCATTCTCTAGGTTAGATGATTTCCCCATACAATTAGCCTTATCTTTGCAAACACTACATCCTAAGTCATCCTTCCTATTCCAGGAAATATGGTTCAGAGACCCCCATTTCTTACCTTAACTCAGGTGGTGGTGGGAACATGTGCCCTTTACTTTTGGTTCAAAAATGTATTAGTTAGAAAAAAAATTTACTTCAAACAACAAATGAAAAATTGGAATGAGCAACACTTTAAGAAAAAAATCACAGAATATCACTTTAACCCCAACTTGATGATATCAATGATCATATCATTAGAAGTGGTATAAACAAATCTACTTTCAACTTGCATAGGAAAGTACAATCAAAACTAAAAGAAACACTGACAAGAGAAGAAATATACTAGAGATAAAAATCCAAAGAGCTATGGCTAAAATAATGGGAAAAACACTAAATTATTCCATTTATCATAAAAAATCTAGACAAAAAGTAAATTCTATATTTGACATCATCTCCCCCTTAGGTAGCAAATTGAAGGTAGAAAAATCCATCAATCAAGAAGTAATCCAATTCTTCTCAAACTTACTTATCATATCACCCCAAAAAATTGCACAAGAAAACCGCATCATATCAAATTATTTTATCCATCATATTCCCTTGTTAATCTCGAAAGAAGATAATGAATTCTTGCTAGAAACTTTTACACTGCAATTAATAAAAGAAATGATCTTCTCTATGTCACCAGAAAAATCCCAATGCCCAAATGGGTTTATTGTCGTGTTCTTCCAAAAAGGATGAGAATTCACGAGACATGAAATTCTATTATATTTAGAGGAATCAAGGAGAAATGACAATATCTTAAAGGAACTCAATAGCACATTTCAAGAAAAAATATCCTTGTAGTGGGAGTTGATCCAGGTCCTCCAAATCTAGGAACACGGTTACTATAGATTCATAAAAATGTCCTCATAATTATTTTTATCCATTGCATATTTCATATTGATCATCTGCATAATCATATCTCCATATTCACAAAACTATTAAAATATTATAAGCATTATAAGCATTTATTCATAGCCATAATCGAGTTACATAATCATTTAGTTATTTATCCATTTGCATATTTCAAATCCCATTTCATAAATATTTATCATTTCATTAATCATCAACATAGTCATAAATCATTTCACTTTGACCTATTAATGATTATCCATTTGCGTTAATCATTAAAATACATTCATATATTTCATTAAATAATTTAAATTCATAAATCAACTTCCATGAAATTAGCTCAAAATTGTACATTAAATTCATAAATCATTTCCATGGAATTGGCTCAAAATTGCACATTTTGAGCTTCCAAACATGAATCATTGCATAAATCATTCTATTCATTTCTCATTTCTCATTATTTACATTAGGAATTCATCTATAAAAACCTCCCCGTTCTCACTTTTTGGGGAACATTTTTTGATTTCACAAGCAATTCTCGAATCCAATTTTACATCACCTCTTATTCTTTTTCTTGTAAAATCTGAGAGCAAATGCAAGATATTGTGGAAGAGGATAACAATAGAGTGAATTTCTTGTGAATGCATATGGGTTTTTCATAATTTAGTTTTTGTTATTGCCTATGTTTTCATTTTAGAAAAACTTCATTAATGTCATGTTGAAAAGTTGATTTGAGTATATAGATTTAATCATTTACCTCTTTCAAATTTTCACCATTACATAAATGGTGAACTTGACGTGAGAGTGTGGTTGTGAA
Organism: Sequoia sempervirens; assembly: GCA_007258455.2. NCBI lineage: Eukaryota > Viridiplantae > Streptophyta > Pinopsida > Cupressales > Cupressaceae > Sequoia > Sequoia sempervirens. Next base: position 18,484 of record VDFB02142957.1, on the reverse strand, counting down.
ATGAATCTTTAATTTTCCAACAGCATTACTCTTATTTTCTTTCATGGCGTATGTTTTTGTTTGATGAAAATCTCCAACTATTTCTTAAAGATTAATGAAAACTACATCAACAATCTCAAAACATGTCAAAACAATTAGGAAAATTATATTTTGATTATAAATAATACAGAACAGTTATATGTGTGATAGTTATAAATGATTTATGCTGACAATTATATGAAGAATATGTAGTGTGTGCAAATCAGAAATCTCCATCCATGCACTATGCATTGACATTACTCTTTTTTTTGCACAAAAAATCTGTTTCTTTCATGTGTTGGTGCATACTGCAATTAGATTTCACAGGTATTGATTGCCATATATACAAATAATATTTGTCTTGAATCTATGTATTGTGCAATATACTAAATGGGCATAAGAAAATAATCTAATTTCATATTGCATGCACTCAGACCATTAAAAGAAATAAAATCCAGTGGTTGCCACATAGTGAAATGAAGATGCAAATATGTCTGTAAAGAGGGTGGGTCATTTGTTCAGATGAACAAAATATTATGAGTAGAATCCAAATGCTAGTAATGACCAAAACAAGAATCCTATAAAATTACTTTTGATGGTTGTCCTTTTTCTTGGAATGTTCAAATTATTTCCCTAAATTTCTCCTTTCATTATAAGTGTATCCTACAATCATGGTTTGCCTTACTTCCCTGACATTTGAATGTATTTTGCAAATTTCTGAATTTATCCTACAATCATGGCATTTCATTTTGAAGCCTCTCCTACAATTAAGCATTTCCTAACATACTCCCAGTCTTTAAGGGCTTTGTTGCTCTCATTTTAATTTAGATTATAGTTTTAATATTGATTCTTGCTTTAGTTTAGTTTTTGATTTTTTGATTTTAGTTTTAGTATTAATTTAGTTTTTTAAATTTTGGATTAGATTTTTAGTTTTTTTCCTTTTGTTAATTTAAATTTAGATTTTAGAGTAACTTAGTTTAAATTTTAGATTTAAATTTTAATTTAGATCTAATTTTTAGATTTAGATTTAATTTTAATTTAGATGTCATCTTTAGATTTAGATTTAATTTCAATTTATCTTAATTTAATTTAGATTTAGTTTAATTTAAATTAGATTTTAGTTTTTAATATTTAAATTAGAATTTTAGTTTTTAGTTTTTAGTTTTTAGTTTTTAACTTTTAACTTTTTAAATTAGATTTAGCTTCTTTTTTTTTCTAGTTTAGACTTAATTTAGAATGTAGATTCAATTTAATTTAGATTTAATTTTTAATTTTCATTTAGTTTTAATTTTTAATTTGGATTTAATTTTGAATTTAGAAGGTAGATTTAATTTAGTTTAGATTAAATTCTAATTTAGATTTAACCTTAATCTAGATTTTAGCTTAAATGTTAATTTTCTTTTTCTTAATTTAATTTTAGTTTTGTGGCTAATTTTGTTAATTGGGATTTTGTGTAGGTTTACATCTCAATGGGGAAAACATAAGCATACACTTGTTGAAGAAAGGAGGCATGAAATTACTAATAAGATTTTAATGTAGGACGTTCATCGAAGACTTGAATTTGAAATTGATTGTCTGCATATCTTAGAAAACACTTTAATTGGTGCTTAAAAAGAACAACTATCTTTTCCACATAGATTTAACTAGGTAATGAATTTTTTTTGCTATGCTTGAAGGGGTGGTAGGTATTATTCTCTCACCTTGTGCAAACTTGATGATCAGAAAGCCAGACCCATCCACTTTTGTGTTTACCTCTTAGATGGCTTGCCTTGGTGGGAAAAAATACTCACCCCAAGGGAACGACCCAACAAGTAATAGGCTAAATCCAAGCTACTTCCGTAAAACATATAAAATGGGTGCTTGAGGAAATCTCAGTACCACAAGTGCAGATGTGTTATGCAAACAAGTGATTCCCTCAGTACCCGTGTGGTACTTTAAAACCTATAGAGTGTAACCTCTATAGGTTGGGAGTCCTCCTTATTGGAGCTAAACTTGCCTCATGTATAACCACTTGAATGGATGTCATTACTAGACACCAATTGTGTAGTTTCCAAAAACCTTCTATTTGTTTGTACAGGAGGGACCACCTCTTATGTCATCCCATGTTTTTTCGGCTCTTAATAGAGATGAAGAGTTTGTCATGGGAGATTCATGAGAACTCAAAGCTTATTTGACCCAGATAAGTGAGTGTCATGGAGGGGAGCTAGTGTGGCCAAGCTTCTAAGTCATCCGTTAAGAGTAAGCGTAATTGGATTAATCCAAGTGGGATCCAACAAATATTGTCCTTTCCAACCTCAATATTTGTGCTTGTATTGCTAAAATCAAACAATATACACGATAAAAAATAAACTAAAAAACCTTTTTTTCTATGGTTTCTTGCATGTGTGTATTAAAAGCATTGTCAACACAAATAAAACATCACTCCAAAATCTGATAACATTTCAACTTTGACACAAACTCAGTGAACATTTTGAACCTAATATTTTCTCGCTTCATTTCCCATCATTCCATCACATTCATTTAGCTTACTTGCATCACTTAAACAAATATTAGGCTGCATACACCTTTTTAAAAACTTTGGAATAGGGAAAATTACCATATCTTTTCATAGGCCCATTGCTACAAAGAAAAGTTATCGTTGACCTTATCATTTCCCACATTAGTCCTTGTCATTTCTATGTAAACTTTAAACTCATCACTCTAGTTTAAGGCTCACCTTGTCAAACTTGTCATTTATCGTCCACTCTCCTTGAGTTCATTGATAATTTCATTTAGAAACATTGGACTATCTTAGGGTGGCTAATAAATCCTTCCTTAATTTTTACAACAAAGGTTCATAGTTCATACCATCGTCATCTCAACTGCATATCATATTTTTTTAACACTTTGCATTAGCATCATTCCCCTTTTAGACTTTGTCATACTTTAGATTCTAGTGAAATTGACATTACCCTCATTTAGGCATCCTCAAAATACCAAAACTACCAAAAAAAATAGTTTCATTACATTTAGGCATACATTATTCCAAAAAAACCAAAAAAAACATAGTTTTAGTCTCATATCATTCACCTTCTCTTTGTAAGTTCTTTTGTGGTTGAAACTAGGTCACAAAGAAGATGAAAAGACATTGCTTCCCCATTGAACAATGAATTTCTTAACCTATTTACAAACTCACCATATGGGACACCTAGACCCTACAAATCCCTATTGGAGAAATTTATCACTAGAGACCAAAATGGGAACATTATCATAGAAGAACTAGAAGTTGTTGCCCAAGATCTTGAGTTTTCCTCTTTTGTGGATAAATTCTTGGCACAATACCCTCAATGTTACCTATGTAAACTATTGACAGAAGGTTCCACATTACCACGTGGTTTTGATGTCAATAAATTAAGAGCATCATCGACATCCATCAACCAAACTCAGGGAAACAATATAATTGTCCCTAGTAGCTATATCCCACAAGTTAATACATCAATATCATTAAGAGGAGGCACATAAGATGCAAAAAAATTCACACCACCTTATTTTGCACAAAAGGCATTACACAAGGCACAACACAAGGCATAACAAAACCAATGACACTATCCTTAACACATTCCTTGTCACAATCCCTTGGTTCTACACTTATTCCATTCAATACAAACACTATATCTTCAAATCCATTTGGAACATCAAGTACCACAAACACTATATCTTAAAATCCATTTGGAGCATCAAGTACCAAAAAAACCACATCGTCAAACCCATTTGGGAAAACTAATGTCTTGAACACCACATTATCAAATCTTTTTGGCACAAATAAAAGGACTAGAGTTCATATTCATGGAACTAGCACAAACACCAATGTGCCGCAAGGTCCTAACACAAGTGTTCCTCAAAAAAATCCTCAATAATCTTTCCAATTCAACACTTAACATTCACAAGGTTCAAATACTTCTAATATTTTTCATACGTAATCCAATACTTACATCCCAACTCAAAATTTCACATCACAAATTCCAACTCATACCCCACACTTCCCTCAAATAAAAATTCCAAACACAACTCAAACATTCACACCTCAGGTCAACACCAACATACAATCCCTTCAATACATTGGATTACAAAGAACAAACAATGGGCCTTACCAAAATATAATTGCAAACATTGTAGATACAACACTCACACCATATGATGTCCTAGGAAATCAAATATTGGCCTTGCAAAAGCAAATGGAAACCATGAAATTTTCAAATAAGAAAACTTACTCTATCCAAGAGTTATGTCCTTACCCATTTGCTAGGACATTATACATGCCTTCTTTTCCTCCAAATTATGTCATGCCAACTTGACCTAAATATAAAGGAAGAGGAAACCCCATTGAATATGTGAGATAATTTCATATGACCTTGATCAACATTGCCTCAGAGAAAACATATTTGATTAGACTATTTCGTAGGAGTCTCAGAGGACATGCTATAGAATGGTTCTCCCACCTACCAATAGGAAAACAATCATGGGATGAATTTGCTAACAAATTTATCACCCACTGTGCCTTCAATATCAAAAATTATATCACTATTGCTACCCTATGTCAAACTAAAAAAGAAGAGGGTGAAGATTTCATAACATTCTGAACCAAGATGGAGAACTTTAGCTAGCCGCTGTCCTGTTGAAATTCCTGAAAAACAAAAAATTATCATGTTCATGCAAAACCTAAACACAAACTTAAAGTATGCATTGGAGGCTCATTGCTGTTCCACATTTGTTGACCTTATTGAAAAAGGGTCCATCCTTGATAAAACCCTTATTGATAAAGGAGAAATTAAAACTTATACCAAGACACAAAATGCCCAAGGAACATCAAATGATAAAAACAAGTTTTGGTCCTATAACAAGAATGTAACAAATGATGGAATTGTAAATGTGAAAGGGTAAAAAAAAAAAGGTCCCACATTGATTCTCAAAGAACCCAACATGAATAATAGCACGCCATATTTTCTAATCAAGGATAGGGACCCCCAAGACAACCAAGGAAATACCCATAGAGACAATACACTCCTTTACTGGAACCAATCGGATTTGTTGTAAAGAAACTAGTACAATCAAACGTAATACAACTCCTAGATCCCAAACCATATGATCCAATACAACTCAAACCTTCTTGGTGGGTTGACAATGCTTTCTATGAATGCCACTACATCAAAGAGAACAAAACCTCATCATACCATCAGTTGAAAAATGTGATTCAAGACCTCATTGAAAACAGTACAATAGAGGTTGAGGGATAACAACAAATTTCCAATAAAGACCATACTATTTTCAAGAATCCATTGCAAGACCATGGAAAAGCTACCAGTTCAGATCAAAAGATAGAAAACCATGCCAATTTTACCAATGCCTCTTTTGACTACAAAATTATTAACCACCTCCGAGCTGCTGACAACCATGTTAACACAATCACCATTAAGAAGCAACCTAAAATTTTCATTACCACCCACAAAGCTAAGATTACTATATCTTGTACTCCTCCAAAGTAGCCATAGTCCAAAGACCAATATAACCTTGTTGACCAATTGGGAAATACACTCGCAGAAATTTCCATCCTTGAGATTCTATGCATATCACCCGAACACAAAGCTATCCTTGATAAGGCTCTAAAAGAAATATTCATCCCTACTGACCTGGATGTCAAATGATTTGAAGCCATGGTTGGATACTTGGCCAATTTCCACCATGTCTCTTTTTTTGATAAAGATTACTCTACATATAATTCAAACCATAACAACCCGTTGCACCTTGAGGTCTTCATAAACAACAAGATCAAATGAGTCTTAGTAGATGGCAGAGTTGGATTGAAAATTTTCACTTTAAAACTAGTAAATGCATTGGGCCTATCTAAAACATGTGTGGATACATCTAAGAGCATTGTCATCAAAGCCTATGATAATGAAGAATGTTCTTCTCAAGGCGTTATCACACTTCCTATCAAGGTTGGACATGTAGTACTTGTTAGTGTAATTAATTAATTAATTATTACACTAGCATAAGTTAACTTAGGTCATATATCATTTAGTCCCAAGTTTAATTTTAATAAATAATTTTTAATAAATGGGGAAATATTCCCTTCCTGCATGTTTGTAGGGATAAGATTCCTTCTAGAAAATGAGTTGTCCTTCTAGAACTTATCTCAACATTTAATAATTTCCTAGATAGGGTTCACATGTTGTCACATGTTGTTAGATCATGACACATGGGAACATCTCTTGCATCTTAGGTTCTCCTTCTTTCCTATATAATCAAGAATTTTTTTCATTTGTAACATATCAATCATATCATCAATTTATAGAATCTCTATTGTGCATGCCTAGTTGCAACACTTTCTGTGTGGTTGATTATCTTTCCTGGAAAAGGTGCTCCATTGAAGATTGCAGCTTCAGGAACTATGCATCCCTAATCTCAACATGGTATCAGAGCTTTTCTAGTGAAATGTCAACCATCGATCAAGAAAGTTGGTGTGTGAGATTCTTTGCAGGCTTGAAGGTTTCCATTGAAGGCTACTTGATTCCACCCAAGGACCAAGATTATTTTTGAAGCAGATAGAGTCAGATCCGAGCACGCCATTGTCTTCAGAAGGCCTTGAAACCCTAGGATCACCTACCCATTCATCAAAATTGGATACATCAACTCGGGAGCCATCAAAGGTATTTGGGTTTGCAAAATCAACTGGTATGATCCGTACAAATTTGTAGTAATAATATCCACCCTGGTCAATTGTCCTCTGAGGAAAAAAAAAATTAGTAGCAGGCACTTTTGTTTCAAAAAAACAAAATTTGGGCTTATATCTATTATGTTTGGCAAAAAATTATTATTTGGGAATTTCTATAGTTTGCAAAAAAAATCATACCAACTTCATATTAAATTACCGGTTGACATCAAATGGTTTTCTAATTTCCTTAGACTATAATATTTTCATCGGCATATTGGGGTTTAATTTTATCATCGACATTTTATTAAAGTTGGGGGTTGATATTTTTCTACGGTCTATTTAAATTTTTGTCGGCTTACATCATAGTCACATTTTTATTTAAGGTTTATTTTATATCTCCATCGACATATAAAATTTACCCATTGGCATCAAATAAGGGCCCTTTTTTTTTTCTGTGGGAATTATTTTTGGCATATTGAAGTACCCTAAATCTGCAAGTAAGACCAACCTCAAATACCCATTAGGAGAATTAGTCTAAACATACAAATCTGCAAATACCTCTATGAAATAAGATATCTATGCTAAGAAATGCCATAAGTAACAAAAACAACATCAAGAAGACATTTCAAAAATCAAGATAATCACCTATTCCATATTGGATTGGTGTCACATGTGCTAGTGACCCTTTCCCAACCCTTGCTAAGAAGCCAAAATGATGAAATGCAAATGGAGATGATGGGCAAGATGAGTTCTCAAACCAAGAGAGTAACCTTGCATAAAAGTTGTGGATGGATGAATGAGGATTAAGGCCTTCTTTTATAGATTTTCTTTATGAGAGATTGGCCAAGAGGGTGAATATGGGACTAAAGATCCACCAATGAGAATAGGCCACTTGTCAAGTGATGATAGGCCAATGGATGTGCAAAATTTGGGAAGAGTGCCCATGAGAGAGAGAATTTGAATTCAAATTTTGAAATAAATTTAGAGAGAGGGACAAGAAAAAAAGAGCAATAAATGCTATGTTGGAGGGACAAATCAACTTGTCATGTTGAGGGAAAATGAGGGTTTTTAATAAATCAATAAAATTGATTTATTTGTGCAAGTGGGTGAGATTAGCCTTTAATCAGGGTTAGATTAAATAGATGATGATTATTTTAGTTTAATGATGATTAGGTGAGTTTGAATTTTAGGACTTTGATATTTGATTTATTTAAATAAAAAAATGATGGAATATGATTTTGGATTTGATTTAAATAAATGCTTGATTTATTTAATTAAAGGGATGATGTTTGATTTATTAAAAGATTGATGATAATGTTTGCTTGATTTTAAATAAATGGCTTTAGGAGATGGAGATTAATGAAATTACCTGATAAATGAATGAAGGTGAATCTGATCAATCGATGAATGGACCTAATACGATATCTAGTTCAGTTGATGAATGAACCTAATCAAATGCATAATGTTAATTTTGCATGTCTACATTTTTCCCCTCTTTGAAGCAATGCACTTGTTGCATTGGTTCAAAGAATAAACTTGCCGTGATCAAACTAAAAAAATTTCTGATTTTTTGGATGCCCTAGCGGAAGGAAGTACACTGGTACATTGCCCTGTCGAGAGATCAAGCGAAAAGATTCGATTTTAGGGTCGATCTCATGATAAAGAGGTTCAAAATGGATAGTTATGGAAGATGATGCAAATGAGATGATTTCAAGATGCTTAGAATAACAAATCTATATTATCCTAAACAACTTAAATGATGATATGATGCGAGATGGATGAGATTGATGATGTGATGTGTTGTGATTATGTAGTGGATGATTTATGAGATGCTTAGACCAACAGATCTATATTATGATGATGATTATGCATGTGAGATGATATGCAGAATACTGATGATTTATGGATGCAAGATGAATGCATATTGTATGCATGGTGGATGTATTGGTGATGATGATTAACTATTCATGCTATGATGTTAGTGCGGAAAATGAAGAAATTAGATGATGACAAGAGGATCCAACAAGCCAACATTATGAGAGATGATGATGATAGATGGATGATTTTCTTACCAAGGATTAGGATTTTAAAAGGGTCACTTACTTTATGTTTGATAACATGCCTAAGCACGATGCATCAAGGTATGAAGGACCAGGATGGCGTTGTACTTAGTGTGATGGAATTTGACTCGACAAATAGATAGGAGTATTCTTGTTCATACCTGACATACGAAAACCTTGCTAGGATGCACTTTAGAAGTTTTAAACACCTCAGACCAAAACATGGAAAGGTATAACCAATCAATGTAATAGTCAACAAGCTGTCCAAAACATCCTCCATTCATATCTAACAAAGCAAGTATTCGCCAAGTTATTTTACAAGAACGTCCAACAAGCATAGCAGACAAAAGGATAATGATCGTTGCCCCATTCCTATCTCTCTAAATCCTTCATTCGGATATCATCGAGAGGTCCTTCGACTGAGCGCAATAAGATAAGTCAAAAGAAAAAGATAAAGCACACAAACAAGTTGATGTTCTTCAATACCGCTAACCAAAAGGGAATGTGTTTTTAAGGATAAGAACTGAAACTTATTGCAAAAGATAATGCCCATTGTAGGAAGGATACATCCTAGGACATGTTAGTGGATGGAAACACACCATTTCGTTTATCCAAAGTGTTCTTTCTGATAAATAATGCCCCTTGTAGGAAGGATTCATCCTAGGACATGATGTTATCAGATGATTGATATGGGACTGTTTGGATGATGGACTATCGACAAAAGGACTTGACCAACTTGTTTACATACTGACTGAGACTTGAGACTTGACGCTTTTGAGTTTTACTTTTAACCTGCTAGACTTGTTTCTAACTGTTTCACCAAAGGTTGAGGATGACGATCAGTTTATTATGAATGGTGTTTATTGCGAGTGCAAGCGAGATGAGGCAGATGGATTTTTTCAAATATTTGGATGTTTTTGATGTTTTGCAATGTTTTGAGGTTGTTTTTGGTATTTTTTGAGTTTTACAAATGTTTTTGGAATTTTCTGAGATTTTGACCAAGATACTAGCCTAAAGACCTATCCTAGGGGCCTCGGGGGCTGATCAAAAGATTAGCCTTGCCTACGCTATACACGCAGAGACGACGTAGTTCGACTGACGACTTGATAGATTTACAAATGAAGATATACATGACGAGATGTCAGTTTATTATGACGAACTCCTATAGGATTGACCTAAATGTCTCGGGGGATGATCAAAGATCAACCTTGCCTATGTTCAAGCTCAGAGACGACGTAGTTCGACAAGATGACCTTTTGACAGACTTTTTGACTTGTTTTTGGATTTTGATATGTTTTGAATGTTTTTGGATTTTGTTTTTTTTGTTGATGTTTTGGCTTTTTGATGTTTTACGTTTTTGATTTTTTATTTTCTCGATGTTTTTGGATTTTCTGATGTTTTGATGTTTTGGATTTTCTCGATTTTATGATGTTTTTTTGATTTTCTTCCGATGTTTTGGATTTTCTCTGATTTCATGTTTTTGGATTTTCTCACAAGCTTGATGTTTTCTCTTTTGGATTTTCTGATTTTCTGATGTTTTTGGATTTTCTAATTTTCTGATGTTTTTGGATTTTCTGATGTTTTGAGGACTTTAAGACCATACACGAATCCGATTTGATGGGAACATGCCCCTAGCATGATGCAATAGACTACTCTGATAAAGGAAGGACAAACTGACCTTGAGAATGGGCTGAGTAGTACTAGGAGGGATCATGATACGAACACAGGACCAAGCTATGGTGCGGATGCGAGTCGATGAGTAATGTATGGAGATATGGATGTGATGGATGATGGAAGTGAAATGGAGGGATGATGTCGAATAAGCCATAAAGATCCTAGTGGATGGAAAGTGCTTATTTACACAAGGCGCCTGTTTGCCAGGTTTTTGTTGAGGTACCTGCCCAAAGTGCCACCAAAGTGGTTTTCACTAGAGGATGATTTTTTCTCTTTACTATTTTTGATCCTTTTTCTGATTTCTTTGGATTTCTCTTCTTTCTTGATTTTTTTGTTGTCACCAAGATGCCTGTTTGCTAGGTTTTGCCGAAGTAACCATTTTTTCAAGACTTTTTCTGATTTTTTGGTTTTATACCCGGAAAGAATTTAGGCATAAAACTTTTTGAGATGGGAGCTATTTATTGGCTCTTGCAGAGGTTCCCCTTCGGGTGTTGATAACTGATATGCCCCTGATTTATAACTTGTTGTGATGATGAAAGGCCCTAACCAATTGGGTTCGAACTTGCCTTTGCTGCTGGGATTCAAAACATTCTTCTGATTTTCTTTTAAGACCAATTCTCTGACTTGGAAAGTCCTACTTCTGATCTTCTTGTTGTAGTTTCGTTTGAGTCTATTTTGATAGACTTGCAAATGATTCAAAGCATCTATGCGTCTCTCATCTAGTAACTCCAGCTCGTTTAATCTTGACACCCGATAGTCCTCATCAGTGATGAGATTTTACAATGATATTCTAAGGGATGGGAGCTCGATCTCAATTGGGAGAACAGCCTCTAATCCATAGACCAGGGAGAAGGGGGTGGCTTGTGGTGTGTGTGTGGATGCCGGGTTCGATAAGCCCAGAGGGCGAGATTAAGCTACAAGTGCCAGCCATGACCTGCGTCATTGACTATTTTCTTAAGGAGTTTGAGGATGGTTTTATTCGTGGCTTCTACTTGGCCATTGCCTTGGGGATAGTACGAGGTGGAGAAGCGATGCTAGATTTTGAATTTCTCGCATAAGTCATGAACCTCCCGGTTCTTGAATGGTGTCCCATTATCTGAGATAATAGCTTGTGGGACACCGTAACGACAGATGAGATGGTTCAAGATGAATTTTGAGATTTGCTTCCCAGTGATATATGTCATGGGTATGGCTTCCACCCACTTTGTGAAGTACTCAGCTTTCGCAGTTATAGTGAATTTGTGGCCGGGATAGGTGGGTGATATTTTCCCAATGAGACGAAGTCCCCACCGCCAAAAGGGCCAGCGGTGGGATAATCGGGTGAAGCTCTTGAGTCGAGCATGGATGAGGTCCCATGCTGCTGACATTGTAAACACCTTTTAGCGTGATCATGTGCTTCTCGCTCCATTGTGGGCCAATAGTACCCCAGCCTCAATAGTTTCTTGGCTATGGTTATTCCGCTCGAGTGTGAGCCACATATACCGTTATGAACATCGGTTAGAGTGGTTAATTCCTCCTCAACATTTAGACATCACAGTAAAGTAACCTCTATGCTTCTACGGTATAAGGTATCACCTAGGATGACAAATTTGGATGCCTTTTTGATAAAGGTTCATTTTAGGCTCGATGGTAGGTCAGCGGGTATGACTCCTATGTGAAGATATGTGTAGATGTCGTGATACCAAGGATCTCCAGGACCAACGATTTGACACACATATTATGATTCTGATACCTTGAATTTGGGAATGAGAAGCCGATCAAAAATTCATATTTCAGCACGCTAGAGGGATGTCTACTAGAGACTCCAATTGTGGCTATGGCATTAGCGGCTCATGTTATTCTGAATTTGTCAAATGCTATGTGTCGATGAAGGATTCCTTTAGAGTCTCCACCAATTTTTGTATGGAGTGAGCTTATCATCCTTGGTTTGGTATTCACTGTTTACTTGATTTATGATCAATTGAGAGTCTCCATATACTTTGAGAGCTATGATGTTCCACTGCACTGCTATTCTGGAAATCTATAGTCAAAGCCCTCGTGATCTCATGAGTGTTGTTAGTGCAAGGAAATGCCAATTTGAAGTGACTTGTATGTAGTCCCTGGAGAAGCAGTTGAAAATTTTCCTGGTTCATGCAAACGGTCGTGCCAGCTTCCTTCAAATTAAGCCTGCCACGGCAGAAGCTGTTATTTTATTCTGTTCCTGTGCCCAGAATTCTGTGTCTTCGGGCTAGTTGGATTTGCAATAACCTCATTCCCTGATTGCTTTCTCTCTCTACATACTCTGATGTCATAATTGATATAGTATCATTAATGCATTTTTCCATTCCTCACTGCGGGAGTATTGCCTTGATAAGAGATATTTAAGGGGTTTCTTTGGCAATGTTTGATCTTGTGTGCCAACATGTAGTAAGTTCTAATTCTTTGGGATGCAAACACTACTATGAGGCATGCTTTCTCAATGAATGAGTAATTTAGCTCATGACCCACCATTGTCCTGCTAATATAGTAGATGGCCCTCTCCATTCCGTTTTCATCATGCTAAGCTAGGAGAGCTCCAAGGGTTGCTGCTGTTGCTGATACATATAAGATCAATGGCTTCTTAGGGATGGGTGGCATTAATACTGGCGGTGTTAGTAGATATTCCTTTATTTTATTGAATGCCTCTTCGCATTTTGTATCCCATTTGTATGATACCCCTTTATGGAGTAGATGGGAATATGGGTTCTGCTTGTCTGCCAGTTGTGCTATGAACCTTCTGATGGATTGGAGCCTGCCTTGGAGGCCTCTTAGTTGTTTTAAGTTCCTTGGTGCTTCCATCTCAAGGATTACTTTTACTTTTCTCCTGGATCCACCTCGATACCCTCATGGACACTATGTAATTCCAGCAGCTTTACCTCGATTGTACATGTCAAGGACACACTTTGGGATTTAGTCTAACTTGTATTCCTCCAATTTGTCAAAGATAGCACTTAAGGTTGCTATATGATCTTTTCTTTTTCTTGATTTGGCTAGGATGTTGTCGACATAGTCTTCAACTATCTTGTGAATCATATCATGGAACATCAATGTCATGGCTCATTGATATGTTGCTCTTGCATTCTTTAGGCCGAATGGCATCATGTTCCAGCAGTAGGTCCCCCATGGACAAGTAAAAGTTGTCTTGTGTTGATCTTCTTTTGCTATCATAATCTGGTTGTATCTTGAAAATTCATCCATTAGCGATAGCATCTCATGCCCTGCTGTCATGTCCACTATCATATCGATATTGGGAAGTGGAAAGTCATCCTTGGGACATGCTTTGTTCAAATCTCTGAAATCAGATAAAATTATGATAGCTCCATCGTGTTTGAAACAGTACCAAGTTTGATACCGGCCTCCTCGATAATCAATTGGTCGATGAATCCAACATCTAATAGCTTTTGAGCTCCATTTCACTAACAAAGCAATTTGAGGGATGCATTTTGAAGCTTTTGTCTACCGTGTTTTGCATCCGGATACACCTAGGTGGCGGATCACAGCCTCTGATCAAGTCCTCGGATATCAAGATAACTCCATGCAAAGCTTGGTTTGTCTTTCCTTTTAGGAATGCTAAGGAGTTCTTTCTCTTCCTCTCGATAATAGTGATTTTGCATAGAATGTGATATGGGGCTCCCTCCGCTCCTAGGTTGACTGGATTTCATTTTTCGCCAAGATCACGACTCTCTTTGATGAATAGTCATAGGGAAGATTGAATCCTTCATCCTTAGGCTACGAGGTTTCTACCATTGATGCATCCTTTCTTTCATCAAGCTTTCTTGTCGTGAGTGCCATGGTGTGGTTTCTTTTCACTCAAGGACTTGGATATGATTCTTAGTTTCTCACTTTGCGACCGTATGATCTAATCATTTCCCTCAAGTAATAGTGGTGTGTCCAACTCCATTATGAATCCTACCTTGTGATCTCCATCTAGAATGTTATCCCTCAATCCCATGAATTCTGAGAGTGCTTCATCATTTTTGAATGTATCGAGAACTGGTGGTCCTCATTGGTCATAGTCGATCAGTTGGGGGTAGACTAAGCGGATCTCATGATTTCGACTACCTGGTTCAAAGGATATGGTACTAATTAGACATAGAGTGGTATCTTCAAATAACCTAGGTAGGTTGGATAAGTTATCTTCGTCATCGCTACTAATGTAGGGCTCAGTTATAAAATTATGTGCATCTCTACCTGTGACTATTGGTGAGTGTAGTAGTATTACTGGCTGAGGAGAGACGTTAACCGTTCTAACCAGAGGACTTCGGCCACATATGGTTATTCTCGGAGTGGCACATCCAAGACCAAGATTTGTTATGGGTCGCGTTTCTGGCATAATAGGTATTATAAGCCCATTGTCATTTTGTTCCAGTCTCTGATTGCGGTCATAGCCCATCGCAAGCATCATGTGTAGGCCTTTGCTTCTTTCATCCATTGGTAGATTAGCTGTCGATCTTTCATCTTGATACAACATGTTTGATGGATCTACTTCAATTACCTCATGGCCAAGGTCTCCCCATCTTGTGAATTCAGGATATTTTTGATGATAGGTTTGTGATGTGGGAGCTTGATTTTCTTGTGGGTGTCCTCGTGATCTTGGAGATTGTGGTAACTCTCCTATCACAAAAGCATTGTTAGGGAGCCTATAAATTCCACAACTGTCCTCCTGGATGATGAGCTTGATATCGGATATGGTGGGAATGGCGGGTGTCTCTGTCGCAGAAGTGGACGTGAGAGTGGCGGGATCGATGTATGATGTGGATGGGCCCTCATCATTTTTCGGCACTTGGGGGATTTTGTAATATTGGGCTTCAAGGTTCTTGCAGTATGAAAACAGCTCAGGATCTCCATGGATGATAACCTCTTGCCATTATGTGTGAATTTCACACATTTGTGGAAGGTTGATGCTACGGCTTTCATCGCATGAATCCATGGGCGTCCTAGGAGGATATTGTATGACAAGTCGAGGTCCGAGACTTGACATGTGGTTTCCATGAGTGTTGGCCCTACTTGGATAGGGAGCTTAATAGTGCCCTGAGACACTCTTTCTTGGTCATCATATGCTCTTATTTTGATGCCCTTGCCTTTGTCGATGGAATCTTCTGATATTTTCAACTGCTTGATGAGGCTAAGAGAACAGATGTTCAAACCTACGCCTCCATCCACCAAGACCCTTTTGATTTTGCTCTTGTTCACAATGACCTCCAAGTGAAGTGCGCGATTGTGAGATGGTTGGGTAGGAAAATCTTTGTCAAAAAATGTAAGGAGATTAGGTGTTATGATGTTTCTGACCATAGCTTGGAATTGTTCTGCATCGAGGTCTGCAGGGATAGTGGATGAGGCTAATGCTTCCTCAAGGATCTTTTTATGCGCTGATGAGATTTTTGACAACTCCATGATGGAGATGTGTGCTAGCATTCTTTTGAGTTGGTCTACAACATTGTAGCTATACGGAATGGCTCTTGATGTAGGGACTCTATTTGGTTGGGATGATCCTGCAATGGTGACTTTTCTATCTCTTGTGGTGACTCCACAGTCTTTGGCATGAGCACCCTTGATGGTGATGACCATGCAATCTTCATTTAGGGAGGCAACAACTATTTTGTATACATGATTTACACTGCCTTCTCCTTTATCCTTTTTATTCCCTTTGTTGCCATGATTCGGCATCGGATTCGTGTAGATTATAAGATCCTGATTCCCAGTAGGTGTTTCCACATTTATGATTCTTTTGTTGATGAGATCTTGGATGATGTTCTTGAGTCTCATACAATTTTTTGTGGTGTGGCCTTTGATTTTGTGGAACTCACATAGTTGATTTTCATTGTACCAAGGAGGTTTGACATCATGTTCTTGATAATTCTCAAATGTAGGAGCTTGGATGAGTTTTTAGTCGATTAGCTTTTTCATGATGTCCTCAAGTGGTTCCCCCAAAGTAGTGTATTTTTGTTTGGGGTATGTTTTGCGTTGAGGTGGTCTTCTTTGGTCATTGAGCTTATTGATTGTGGGATTATTGTTGGGTTGATGCGTTGTGTGATGAGTGTTTTGGTGTGGTGTTTGGATTTGTTGTGTAGGTGTGTTTTGACGTGAACCACTAATGACCACCTTGGCATTGACGATGCCATCATTAGTGATGTTCTTGTCTCTCGCCCATGTATGGGGTTTATCATTGTAATTAGATGATGGCCGGTTGTTTTGCGGTTCGTAATATGACGTTGATTCGGCAGGTTGGGTTGCAAGGGCTCTTTCGATGCTAAGCGCCTTGGAGATCAGTTGATCATAGGTGGTGATTCCCTGAACCTTGAGATGAAATGACAAGCGGCTTTCAAGGTTGGTGATGATGGTGCACACTTGTTGTTCTTCTGGCATGGTCCATTTGCTCCGATTGGCCTTGGATCACCATCGTTGAAGGAATGAAGTGAAAGATTCATTCTTTCCTTGTTTCAGAGCCTATATTTCTTTGAGACTAACATCCATTGTAATGTTACATGCATAATTCTTAATGAATGCGTCTCTAATTTCTTCGAATGTCCTAATGCCTGAAGGTAAGTGAGAGAACCATTCTATAGCATTGCCTGCTAAGCTCCTAGGGAATAGCCGCATCAGATAAGTATCGTCATATGCGACCTCCATACAATGAACCTGGAATTCCCTAATGTAATATTTAGGGTTTCCCATCCCTCGATATTTTTCAAATTTGGGGATCTCAAATCCCTTAGGGAATGGTTTCATTTCTAAGCTCCTATCAAATGGATAGGGACACAAGTTGCTTGATGTTTTGGTTGTTCACCCTGACTAAAGGTCGAGCACTTGTTGTGATAACAACCTGAGTTGTGTCGTTACATCGTTTTGCGGATCAGGGGGTGGGATGAATGTGTTTTAAGGTGTTGCAATCATGGTTTGGATGGATGGGTTGGTTGGTGCATTGTTCAATGGTATTGGTATGTTGTGGCAGGCGAAGTAGGCTTCTACTTGCTTTTGGATGAACAATGCTTGTTGTTTCTCTTGTTGTTGTTGCACTAGGATTTGTGCTTGTTGTTGTGCTTGCTGTTGTGCTTGTTGTTGTTCTAACAATGCTTTTTGTTCTGCTTGTTGTTGCTCCCACAACGCTTGTTGTTGGGCTACCAATTCTTCTGCTTCTTGCTGCTCTTGGTATTGCTTTAGTGCTTGCTGATATGCTTGCATTTGTGTTGGTTGTGCAAGAAGTTATGCTTGAGCTTATGCTTGTTGTGCTTGATATTGAGATTGAGCTTGAGCTTGGGCTTGTGCTTGTGCAGCTTGTTGCTGTAATAAAATTTGTGCTTGAGCGACTCTTTGTGCTTGCAATGCTTGTGCAGCTTGGGCGGCTTGTTGTTTTTGCTATTGCAATAAAGCTTGGGATTTTTGTGCTTTTTGCGCTTGTAATGCGGCTTGTGTAGCTTTGGTAGCTTGCGCAGCTTGAGCGACTTGTTGTACAGCTTTTTGTTTTTGCACTTGTTGGTATCCTCTTTGAAAAGCGGCTTGTAATGCTGCGTTGAGTTGGTTTGATGTGGTGAACGTTGGTGGTGGTGGGGGTGGTGGTGGATTTGGAATGGTGTTTGTGGTGAGTGATAATGTTGTGTTGATTATTTAGTTGGTGGATGGTGTTGTCGTGTTGATTACTTGATTGGTGGATGGTGTTGTTGATGTGGTAAGTGGCGTCATTGATGTGATTAGCCCTTGAGAGACCATGCTTTGCAATGTTGTGGGGGTGTTTGATGATGTTGCCATTGCTTGTGTGTTTTTCGTCTGTTGTTGTGATGTCAACAATAAGTTTTGAGCATTTGGAAAAATGTTTTGATTGATAGTCAGTAGAGGGGGAAGTCCTAAACCAAGGAGTGGTGTAGATGACAATGGTGATGGTGGGAGAGGTGGAAATGTAAGGGGGGTGAATCCTTGCGAGAGTGTTGTAGTGTTGAAAATGTCCCCTGGTCCGAACATGTCTCCCTCCTCTTGTGAATTTGTGAGGAGGGGGATTTGAGGTGCTTCGTGAAAAGATGTTGATGAT
>VDFB02142956.1:0-21669 GCA_007258455.2 Sequoia sempervirens | reverse complement strand
GCTATTCAAATTGATATCTTTCAATGCACACATATGTTGGATTTAAGTTTAATACATATGTATCGATCTGCTTGATTTTTTTTCCAAAATATCTATTCATTATGATCTACTCCACCTGTTTTACCCTACATAAAGTCCAAAATCATAATATTCACTTCGTAATATGAAGTAACCTCACGTTATTTCCTATTGTCTTATTAGCACAATTTCCCTTTTCTGACTCAATCAAACAATTCCAAATATTACTAATTATTTATACCACACATAGCATTCAAAAAAAAAAATTGTTTCCTAGTACTGATTGAATAACTATCTATGGTGCACCCTGTCGACTGATTGTTGCATGCCTACACATGTGACTACTAGTTAATTGAGTACAAGAATACAATGCAATCATTTTCCATTTCACTCTACACTCATTTTCATGTACTAGTTCTGATACATAATTTGAGCACTTTCCTTACTTGGATTGGTTATGTATTCATGAAAGTAATCATCAAATTTGTACACCCATTATGATCCCTTTCCTTCCAAATTCAAAGCCTCATTTTTCATCACTTTTATACACGCAAATGCTCCCTTTCCTTCATATTTTCCTTCCTAATTACCTTTTTTTCTAAGAGTATTATATCTATATTCACATTTATCTAATTTTATCATGTTTTTATTCATCATCATTATATCCTACATTTATATGATTATGATTTTCATTAATTTTCTCAAGATACCACACTTTTCTTTGATCTTGCAAGATACCTTTATCTATCACTTCATGGCTATACTTCTTCCCTATTTGGGCTTTATTGATGGAATAATTTTATGAATGTGATACATGATACTATATTTATATAATTGTTTAAGAAAATTCATATTTTTGTATAATCATATATATTTCACCAACTTGGTTTCATTATTTGCAAGCAATTAATTATAAGGGAGGCATATATGGTAACTAAATTTCCTCATTTGAGTATAGATAGTGATTTTCACATGATCAAAGCAAATTTCTAGATGGTACCACAATAATTTTATTTCCCTAAGGTGATATATTTTGGTTTCCTACCTAAGCACTATTTTTTTTCCATGACAAGTGGAATATCTATCACCCATTTATTTTTTTATGTTTTCTTTTAATTATAAACAACATTTTTTTTTTGGTTCTATAATTCTACTTTTTTTTTGGTTTTGTACTTTCTCTAGATTGGCCACTTCCTTTAGGAGAACAAATATCAAATTGAAATCATCATCCATATCTATATCATCTTTATGAGTTTTTGAATAAATTTATTTTACTATATGAAGAATACTTCCATTTACTTTGACATGCTTTCTCACAATCTATTTTGCATACAAGTCAAACTAGGAGTAAAATGTAATGATGAATAATGTATATCTCACACATTTCATGTCACTTTTTTAGTCACTTTTACTTGATTGTTCATAGTGCAAAAATAAGCATATATGGTGCATTGTTAATTGAGAAAGAGAATGCAATCCAATCCTTTTCCATTTCTATCTCCCATCATTTCTATTTACTCATCCTAGTACACAATTTTATAATTTTCCTTCCTTCAATTAATTGTGTATTCATTAAAGTGATCTTCATCACTTTGTACTCACAAAATGATCCATTTCCTCTTAAATTCAACATTTCAATTTTGGTATAATTTACCCTTATGATAATTATGTTATAATTAAAATGATAAACTGGTTATTACTTAAATGCATTCAGCCCCTAGGACAACCCTATTGAAAGATCTCTTTCTCCTTTGCATTGAGATCTCTAGGGTTATCCTTAAATGAAATTGGAAAGGTGGGTGTGCTCTATGTACTAAAATAAAATGGCAACACCATCATACCACTTTTTCATCATTTCAATTATGTTACAAATAAAAGGATAGGCCCTAGTTAATTTTATACATTTGTAATGTCTCTCATGTTGCTGTCACTATTATGATACTTTTTCATGTTATGTTGTGAACTTTGAGACAATGATGGTGATTGTTTCACCAGTTTGACTTATTTGGTTGACAGTTTAGTTTTCTTGGACGACTATGATACTCTCTTTTCTGATGTTGATGATATGATGATACATGGTGTTTGGATTTAACTGGTTATGTTTATCATCTGGATATGGTATTATATTGTTATGTAATTGATTAATGCTTGCTTCGTGATATTTATGATGATTTGTTACTGTTTGGAGTCTAGTTAGAGGATGGTGTACTAGCATCGCTCATTCATGAGCGCCCTACTATGCTGCAACTTCCTCTCACAATGTGCTTTTGATTATATATATATATATTGCTTGACATTTCATTTGAAGTAGAATGTAGGTACCACACATTGACTCTTCCTGCACTATTAGGTTTGAGCATGCCCTATAAGCCCAATGGGTATGATGTGGAAACTGGAGTTGACAAGAAAGTGCCCCATCCTAGTCCATCACCCCATCATTGTGTTTGACGATGTGATCTATTTGCTACCCCATTCTTGTTTTGGTATCGTCTCAATTTGAGTCATTCATTTTATTGGTTAATTAATGCATTTCAATAATTTGATATAGTTGTTGTTCATTGTGTGTTGAGTTTATTAATTTTTGTTCCAGTAATTGGTTTAATTTAATGATGTTCATTGAAGTATTATGTGATTTAATCAAAGTATCAAAATGAAATTATCAATTTTTTAAATGAATGTTGATCAAGTATTGTTTTGATTTACGATGTTCATGAGTGTAATGTTGATTTAATTAAAGTATTAAATTAAATTATTAAACTATTAAGTGAACGTTATTAACAAATTATTAAATTAATTCATAATTTAAATGGTAATTAAATGAGTTACGTTTATAAAAAGTATTGTGGATAACAATGGTTATTTATTAAATTAAATAGTGTGATTTAATGTTTAAATAATAAAATAATAATTATAGGTGGATATTAATGTCATTAGATTCTAATCAATTAAACATGGAAAGAGATATGATTTTAAATTAAATAAAAGTGATAAGATTTGAAAATAGATGGAAAAATTAAGAAAAGAGGAAAAACATAAGTGCATGTACATGCACACTTTGAAACTGAAAATGGAATTGGAAACTTGCTATCCTTATTGGTTTTGTTTTCAAAAACTTATAGGGAGGTTTTGGAAGAGAAAATTTCAACCCAAGAACCTATTTTTGTTTTGGAAACAAGTTATTTTTGTTCTTCTCTAGTTCTATAATAATTCTCTATAATTTAAAGTTTAAAAAAAATAAAATATAGCCTTTGAATTAGAAAGAAGTTGTTTGGAGAATAGAGATCAATTGGGAGGTAGTGTAAGAGGTTGTTTTGGACCATCATCTTCATCAATGAGCATGGGACTTGAGGTTGGTTATTGATTTCTCTTTTATAGTAATTTCATTTGTAATGAATCTAACTCATGTTTTGTATAACATCGATGTAATTTTCTCCCAGACGTTATTTGGCTTTTGATTGTTGCTTTTATGGGGTCTGATAGTCTTGTTTTCATTGCATTCATTGACAACAAATTTGATGCCTCTTTTTTTTTAAGAATCTAGATTTTTCATCATTTAGAGCATTTATATCTTTTTTTTCCTCTGGCTGTGAAATGGGTGATAGTGTTGTCTTAATGTAGGCAATAGTTCTTCATAGTCCTATATTATTCTTCCAAACACCTTCCTATTTCTTTTCCCTAATGCAGCCAATGCCATTTAACCCCATTCGTTGCTTGCCTTTGTATCGTTGTGTTAAAGCTAGAAATGGGTGTCTTAGAATTTGAATTACCCATGTTGGTAGAAGTCCTTAAGTTGTTGTGTTAAATTTAGGGGTTTGGTTTTGTATTTATCTTAGTTTTCAATTTGGACTTTGGCTGGCTATAAACCAATTTAATTGGCACCTTTCCTCATATTTTATACTGTCTTCATGAGATTGATTAAAGTTTGGGGTTTAATATTCTTCTTCTTTTTTAACATTGCATTTGGTGTAGCTTGGATCATTGATTAACCTCTGTCTAACTTTTTAAGCCTGTGAAATTGGCCTTTGACATTCAACCAGTCGCCCAGTGGTTTATGCACATGGCTATAGAGTTGGTTTAAAGATTTTAGAATATATATATATATATAGGGTATGTGCAGGATCATGATGGGCCAAAAAGTGGCAATGTGATGGGTATGTGTAGGGTATGTGGCTAATGACTTTTTTTTTACCCAAAATTGATGAAACAAAAAGGGTTTTTAAAGGAAATTATCAGCTTTCCACCAATATGAATTATACTTTACTTTGAATTTAATAAATAATTATTATTAATTTTCTATTTAAATTATGACTAAAGTCCTAATCGATAGAATGATTGAAAAACATCTATAGCTTTCAAACGGTATCACAATTTTTGAATCCAAAACATGTGTCACATTGTATGCTTCATATACTATAGGATTAGAAAAATAAAAAGTGAATTTCATGAAGTTTTGACCAAGTTAAGGTGGTCAGACATACGAGTTTTTATATTTTATAAAATTTGTAATAAAAAAATCATAATTAATTATTTACTTGGAAAAAAATTACAAAAAGATATGCATCACATCGGGAAATGATTCATCTACTTATATAAAAAATATTATCATTTTATTGTGGATAGGGTGGTTAGACAAACACTTACTTCTTATTTTTCCCCTGAAATTTAAGTACTACTGCATTGAAATTTCAAATTTCCACCAAATAGATTTTTTTTCTTTTTAAATAAGCCTAGTAGTTTAGAAACTACACTCAATTTTCTACAAATTATATTCTTACATATTTTTTGAAATAATATAGATAACTTATTCAAAATTTTACGTCAAGTTTTCTAACTCTAATTTTTCTAAATTTTTCGCCACTTAAGGGCCTATTTTTTCAATGATGATCCTACACATACCCTATATGTATGTATATATGTATGTATGTATGCATGTATGTATGTATGTATATCTGTATTTAGAAATAGGGTATGAAATGTGTTATATTTTGTTTTTAAAAAATAGCAGATTTAATACTTTTAATTTTTCCACAATAATTTTTTTTAATTTAAATGTAATTATATTGGTTTATATATATATATATATAGGTATAATAAAATATTTATAGAATGGAATTGAAATAGAAGCAAATCGTTATAATTAAAATGTGCAGTTAGATTTAGGTGGTGTTATATGACTTTCTTAATTAATGGGATGAATTCATGGTATATGTAAAAATGAAGTGTAATGGTTTATTAAAAAGGATTCTCCAAAATTGGTATCATGAATGTGTAGTGTTATTTATTAAATTTTTTGAATTTAAGCATATAAATAAATATGTATTAAAATTGCATAATGTTAAATGGTCTTATAAATCGATGCAACAATTATTGAAGGTTCTCCTTAAATTTGTTACATGGAATGGGTTAGTAGTTTAAAAGATTGATTTTTACATTTCCATGATGATTGTAGTTTCCTCTGTAACACCCCGTCGCGCAAACCCCAAAGGACAACTAACTACACAAGAAAATTTTTAAAAAAAAACATAAAGTAGAAGTACTAAGTTATCAATTGCAACTAACATAACTACAAATACATACTAAACTCCTAAGTCCCTTGGGGTACACGACGAGACATTACGTTAACTACCCATTAACAAACTTAACTAATCCAACATTCTATTCCATGGATATGAGTACTCATATAAAAGTGATAAATGCTAAGCATTAAAATAAGAATGAACCACATATGCTAAACAAGATTACATAACCAATAAAACTTGGAAATAATGAGAACTAATTTACTCAACATATCAACATCAAATATATATATAATTACATCCGTGAATAATGTTTTGAATTACAAAGTGAGTTATAACAATACATCATGATACAAACTAAATACCGATAACCATTTACCCAAGTTACAAGATATATTATCCCAACACATGGGCGAGTTACAATACAATTTACATGATATGAATAAAGTATAAATGTATACATCTGAAAGTACATAAATCTGGTACAAACTGTCACCACAATCTCTGCACTAAAGGTTTGACTGCAGAATGGGAAACCCAACGCGGTGCGAAGCACATTCCACCCGACCACCCCCATGCTAGGAGTAGTTAAGAAAGGATTCCTGACCAAGGCATCAAAAGTAACACATATGACTCAACACCAATCATGAAAAAGAAATTCATACACAAAGGAAATGTGACAACAAAGGTCTACTAACATAACATGACAACAAATGATTCCAAGACAAAACAATAAATTACTTCCAGAGGATTTTAGTTAATATGACTAAGGGAAAAGCTAGAGGAGAGTGTCATCGCATGGCCTTCATGGATTATCCTGACATCCTATCACAAGGTGTCGCCTCCATCTATGGTTATCCTGACTACCTATTTCAAGGTGTCGCCCCATAGGGTGACTCATGCGGAATCGTGCATTACTCGTGGAAATGAGATCACGATTATGCCAACCACGACCTTCTCGACCACCTTTAGTCTTTGGTAGCCCTAATAGGTGAGCGAGGTATCTATCATTATCTTTTAGTGTTTAACTACCCATCCCGTAATTATTTAGTTAGGTTTTCACTTTTTACACTAACTCTACTGTGGGTTATCCTGACAACCCCTTTGTGCGCCAGTGCCCACATAGAGCCACTCTCCCTAGAATTCCCTAACATACCACAAAATGTGAGGGATTGAACTCTCAAGTTCACAAAACATGGGATAGAGATTCGCGAGGTAAAAACCATCTCGCCATACTCTTATAACACAGTAACTTAACAAAAGAACGAAACTAAAAGTAATCACAAGATTACATCCACAAGGAAAGTAGAACTAAAAACCCAAATTGAATATACCAAATTCCCTAACCTCTGGAAGTTGTAACGACTCTTTCCCCTAAATAAATTGAATAAATTATAGAACTCACGTGTTGATAATCCAACTAAGGGACCCAATGAAATTAAACAACCATAAGTCTAGTAAGGAGGAATTACAACACCATCTCAAAAGACAACTTACTAATTCTCTCAATTAACTACACCAATAAAAACATTTAAATAAATTTAAACTAAAAATTCTCAAATAAATATTTGATAAATTTTCTATTTCAAATTAATCCTATTAACCACAAATTTGTTGCAAATAACTTACATGCCCATATATATAAAAATTAAATTAAATATATAAATAAATATATATATATTTATTTATTTTAAAATATAAAATTAAATATATAAATAAATATATATATATATATTTATTTTAAAATATAAAATTAAATTTTAACACGCCCACTTGGGAGCTGCGTAACTCCCCATAGGGGAGGACGCAGCCCCCAAAGTACTGCGTACAGCAGTCCTTCGACTACTGTGCGCGGCCCTTTATGGGCTACGCATGGGTATGGTTGTAGCCGTCCCCACCCCAACTCTTCATAAATATATATTTTTTAAAAATTTTAATTTATTTTATTATATTTTTTTTAAACTTCAAATATATATATTTTATATAAATTCTGACGAATTCTGAAGTACGGAATTTCATCAAATTTTATATATGTATATTTTTATTTTTTTTTAAATCACAGAGGGAAATATCACAGAATTTAAAAAAAAAAAAATAGTTGTTTTAGAATAGCATAACATATCTACAGAGAATTTCTCCAAAAAATCAAAAGCTATACAATAATTTTTTTAAATTTAAATGAGTTTCTTCACAATTTTCCTTGCACAATTTTTTCTAAATCTCTTTTGTTCAACAATGGGGTTTTGAATTTAAAATCTAAGAAGTTCTCTGTTTCTACTGTTTCCTTAGAGCTTCTAACACAAGAGTTTTGTTTAACTAGTTCTCTAAACTTGCTGTGAAATTTTTCTACAGGAAAATATTCTACAGAAGTAACAATGTTATAACGGCATATCTCTATAGCCGGAAATAAGTTTTCTACAGAAAAGAAACTTCTAATACCTACAGAAGTATAGGCAAGCCTCATCCAAAACAAACAATCTTTCATAATAGGAAAGAACTTAAAACAAAATATAAACAAAAGGGAAGAACATGTTTCCTATAGGCTGTAGAAGTAAGAGTTGCTCCAAACTTTGCCACGGAAATCTCCAGCCGTAAAGCTCTTCCAGAAAATTTCTTCTCCAACCCCAATTAAATTCCAAGAGAAATCCCTGCAGCCTAGCTTTCCTTTTTTCCACTATCCTCAGCCAAAGTTTTCCCGTGAAGAGCTTCTGTTACCCATGCCTCTTTTTCTTCTGGAAATAATTTCTTTAACAGAAATTCATTAATTCCCACTACTTCCCGTCAAACTCCAATGCAAGAAATTTAATAATTTAAAAATCAATTTTTATTTATTTATTTATATTTTATTTTATTTAACTTTCAAATAATAATAATATAGTCTTTTAAAACAATTTAATTAACTCTAAATTAAAATAGCAACTCTCACATTTGAAATAATAACAAAGCCTATATTTTATTTAAATTATCCTTTTAAACCATACTATTACTTAATCCATTTAAATATAGTTAACTTTAACAACTCTTAACAAAATTAATTAAATCACACTTAACAAAATTTAATTAAATTACAACTAAATATGAATCAACACTAACACATTCCCATTCAAAAACAAATAAAACAAAGACAACCAAAGACTCACAGTAGACGGACTTGGGAAGGGAATTCTTTCCTAACCACTCCTTTTTTAAACATCAATCCCATTGAGTTTATTTTGATGCTCGCCCTGTCCTGCCGAAGCAGGTGGAATTGAGACTTAGTACCTGCATCCTGCATAGAAACAAATGTCGTGAAGCATGTAAATCTCCTTAGAAAACACACCGTGAAAGGTAATTGTAGGGTGACAGGGCACTTGCAAGCAAGTGATGCCACTCTGTCCTTTCACCAAGACTCACAAATAAACACACCAAACAATATAACAGCATAAAACTCGCAACATCATCATATATATTATTAAAGAACACTACCAAAAAGTCATATAACATAATCACCATAGAATGTATCATCTAACAACATATGTTAAATCTAATGCAAGTAATCAACCAAGCCATAAATCCATGCACAACCAAAATGGTGAACTGATCACCCACACAACCAAGTACAAGATTTGTCCATAAGAGTAACAACAACATGAGGGGTATCACATCCTCCCCCCCTAGAATATGGCTTACTCCTGGAAGCCACTAAATAAGTATGGATAGGCCTCTCTAATGCGGGATGCATCCTCCCATGTCGCTGAAGTCTCGTCATTCGGGTCCCATTGAACCCGCACCTGTTCAATATCTCTGCCCCTAAGGGCAAGTCTCTGATGCTGTAGCACGGCCACGGGCTCGAGTGCTAGCTGCCCGTCGTTGACCTGAAGAGAATTCCAATCAAGTACGTGAGTAACATCGGGAAAATATGGTCTAAATATAGAAACATGAAAAACATCGTGTATCCGTGATAGATTAGGTGGCAATGCTAAGCGATAAGTAATGGGGCTGATCCTCTCCAAAACTTCAAATGGACCCACAAAACGAGGTGCGAGCTTGGAACCCTTTCCATAACGGATTGGGCTATTTCACGGTTGCACTCTCAAAAAGACACGATCACCAATAGAGAACTGGCGGTCAACTCTATGTGCATCTACATATTTCTTCTGTCTATCTTGAGTTGCCACAAGGTGCTCTCTGATACGAACTACCCGTTGTTCCATGTCCTGAAGCATTTCAGGACCAAGGAGAACTCTGTCATCAAGACGGTCCCAACTTAATGGGGTCCTACAAGGACTATAACACTCCCATCGTAGTAAACCCCTGCAGAGAACAATAATACAATGCTTAATAATTTTTTTATAATTAAATTAAACATGTATTAACATCTTTAACCATAATTCATAGAAGCACATTACATCCATGATAAATCTCTTTTAATAGAGTTACAAAGAACCTAACTATTACATCATTGATATAATATTACATTACAATTTTTCGATAATTGAATTACACTTTGAGCTTCCCAACATAGGGATTGATACAAGAATAATGAAGTATGAAGTACAACTGATCACTGGTACAACTCCACTGCGGAAAGCTGAGAAGACAAGATGCTGATGGGGAACCCAACGGGTGCGGAGCACGTTCCACCCAACCATGTGAATTACAAGTAACTCACCCCCCGTGCTCAGAGGTGACGAGGAAGTGAACCCGACCATAAATGTCAAACCGACTCAATGACAACATGATACAAAACAAGTACAACTCAAGCATGCAACGCACAACCAATGACGTTCTCAAATCACAAAACAAGTTAAAACCAAGAACCTCATCACAATAACAAGAAGTACCATCAATTAACAATCATGAAACACGTTCACAAGAATTCAAAAGCATCATAAAGAGACAATATCCAGAATACACTTCCAAATAAATCTAAAACAATAACCAGAATACAATTCCACATAAATCCGAAACAACAATTCAGTACACAATTCCAGAGGCAACCAGAAACAAGGCAAACGGGTGTCAAGTGGGGAGGATCATCGCATAGCTCTCATGGGATCCCCTGGCACTTCCTCCAACCGAGGCGCCGGCACCCAACTATGGATCCCCTAGCCCTAAAATCAGAAACAACAAGAGATTACAATATCCAGAAGCAACTACAAGCAAAGCACAAGGGTGTCAAGTGGAGAGGGTCCTCACATAGCTTTCATGGGATCCCCTGGCACTTCCTCCTACTGAAGCGCCGGCACCCATCTATGGATTCCCTAACCCTCAAAAATAACATAAATATAACCATATTCAGAGGCGACAAGAACAAGAACAAGGATGTCTAGTGGAGAGTGTCATCGCATAGCTCTCATGGGATCCCCTAGCACTTCCTCCAACTGAGGCGCCGGCACCCATCTATGGATCCCCTGGCCCTTCCTCCTAACTGAGGCGCCGGGACCATAGGGTAGCTAATGCGGAGCCGATAGTCTCTCATGAAGACGAGACTACGACTTTGCCAACCACGGCCTACTCAGTCTATCACTAGTCTACGGTAGCCCTAATGCATAGACGAGAAATCCAGTTTTAATTATCTTGTATGTTTTACTACCCATCCCCCTAAATTCTATTTTTAGGTTATCACTTGTTTAACTACTCTTACGTGGGTTCCCCTGGCACTTCCTCCATCCGAGGCGCCGGCGCCCACGAAGAGCCACTCTCCCTATGACCTTTAACATATCTCAAAACAGGAAAGGGTTGAACTATAACATAAAGAACGAAATACCAAAACAAAAACCATGCGAGGCATTAACCCTCTCGCATCACTCATAACCAAAAGATCTTACAACGCCGTTCAACCCTTCCAAACAGAATGCCAATAAGTTTCAACTCCGAAAATATAACCAAAACGAGGATAACATTTAAAGCATAAAACTCAAACGAGACACACGAGGCAAATCCATCTCGCGATAAATCGTAATCATGACTACAACCACGTACAACCATTCCAAATAATAAAACTCAAAATCACGTAATATTCTAATCACAAAGATACAAGTACAAACATCAAAGAATATAAAACATGCCTCTGGAGAAGACCAAGGTTTACAATAATCCAAAAGAGGTTCAAAACACAACAGAAATCTTACATCACAAGGATCAAGTCAATAACAATAAATAGGAGACAATAACAAGATCACACGATTTTCTAACTCGAAAAGATGATTTGACCAATTACGTATAAGATCTCTATCTCACTCGACATAGAGTTGAAAAATAAAGACAATAAAATTAATGACAACTTATCTAATTTGCTTTCTTTAATTACTCAAAGATAATAAATGTCATCAAAACAACCAGTCTACTTTTAATCTATTACATGCACTCTGTTTTCTTGATAGAATTTTACCATAAATATTTTATAATGAAAAGATTTTACCCTAATATTCAATTTTATTCAGAATAATCCACACATTCTAATATTCCTTTTAAAATAAAATAAATATAATCAAATACAATAAAATAATTCAGGTCAATTAATTTTTATATATATAAAATCATTAATAACCAATTAAATTTTATTATACTAAAATCATTAATATTTTATTTCTAAACAAAATTATATTTTATTTTTAAACTAATCTTAAATAATAATAAAAAATATATATATATATATACATATTTATTTATATATATATACATATTTATATATATATATATAATAAATATATATATATATAACATTTATATATATATATAATTTAAGATTTAAAATTTAAATTAAAAAAAAAAAAAAAACAAAAGTTTAATTTGGTGCTAGTTGGCTAATGCACAATATTGGCGGCGGATACCGCATACTAGCCCAGGATCACTGTATGCTGCTAGCCTACTTGATCATTGCCGCACTGTCCAATAGATGTGGGGAAGGGGAGGTACTACCGCCCTTTCCTCGCACTCCAATATAAATATAAAAAAACATACTTTTTTTTAAAACTAAAATTCATTTAAATTAAATTTATTTATTTTGAAACATAAAATCGCTCGGGTACGGGCGCCGTCGGCCGATTCGGCCACAGAAAATTAAAGAAAAATAAAATTTGATTTACCAAATCTCGAATATATAAAAATTACTATGCACAGAACATTTAATTAATAAATATGTGTATATATATACGGAATTTGTATATATATATATAGAATATATTCATTAAAAAAAAACTACAGAGGAATAATTCTTTTAATCATAGGCACAGAGGACAGAAAGCAATATAGAACTATTTTATATCAATGTATATATATTTATAGGTATATACATTCATCTCTGAATATATATATAACCTCATAAAAGATATATTTTATAATCTTCAGAATATATATATTTTTTTTTTTTAAAAGAACAGCTATGTATATTTTCAAGACAAACAAAGAAATTAAATTCAAGATTTTAATGTCTGTTTTTCCAACTCAACAATATTTGATACCAAAATGAAAGAGTAGTTTTCAGTAATTTTCACTATTCCCTAAATTTCTCTGTTCTAAAGTTTTATTTCTCTTTCACCAAATAATCTAATTTATTTTTCCTGTTTTCTTAAAATAGAAGACCAGAGAGAAGAAGTAGATTAAAACCTGGAGTCCTGCGCTTATTCGAGAACCTGATGAAGATTGTTTCCGACGGACTTTACGAAGAGTTCCTTGATCGTGCCTCCAAATCTCTTCTACAGAGTTTCGCCTTCGAACCTGGATCCTATTTTGTTGTTCAGAAGACTCTCTAGAACATTCACCAGAAACAAATTGACAACCTCTCTCTATAACTCTCCTCCAAATACAATAGAAGATTTCAAAACCATTTCTAAAATTTCAGAATACCAAGCCAATCTCTTGCACACTTCTGTAACAAAAATCTCTGTGTTTGTAAACTTTCCAAAAATTCTTAATTAAATAATAGATAATAATCCTCCCTTCTCAAAGACTCAACCCAATCAAAAATAAAAGAAAATCATTCTTTAAAAGACAGCTTTTTACTCAGAACTGTATTCTCATTGGCTCACACCATCTTTTATTCTTTTTATTTGTTTTATTGTTTTAATTTCCATTTTTGCAACTTTTCTTGCACATCACATTACCTATTTATTTTAAATAATTTATTCTAATAATTATCCTCAACCAGATAATTAATTAAAATAAATAACACAATTTAATATTTAAATTATCATTAAATAAGCACATGACATTTAAAACATTTAAATATTTAAATGTTTGTTTATTCTAGCATTAAGATAAACAAACATTTCCAACATTTAATTAACTAATTCACAACTTATAAAATAACAACATCAATTAAACAATCATAACTTATAAAATACCACATTAATCAAAATACGACAAACACAACACAAACCACAATGACGACAATTACAGAAATGCACAATACCAAATCAACGAGACAGCCTGACATCATGGAACGGGAGGACTTCATCGTCACCTCTGTTTCAACATTTAATCGTTGGGTTATTGGTGCTCGCCCTGTCCTACCGAAGCAGGTGGAATCGAGACTTATACCTGCAAATCCTGCATACAATTGAAGTTGTGTACATGTGCATACATATATATATATAATCGTCAAAGCATAACCGTGCATCAAGATTGTGAGAAGGAATCGAACATAAAGGTGGCACTCGCTTAACGAAAGGATGCCATATTGTCCTTCATCACACCTATTCTAACAATTATAATATAACCAATAAATCAACATTCTAACTAAATAATCATCTTCATAACATATCTAATTAAATCATCGATCATAACATAATTTTGAAAATCAACTAATATAACCAACCATACTATCATATGAAATAATCATGTCCATAATGAAATAATAGCATCATCTAATGTCTAATTAACTAAATCAAACAATAACATCATCACACAAGTAGCAAAACAACCGCATTGAAAAATACTAAATCCTACCAAGAAGAGGAGGGCATTACAAGGATCTAATTCATATATAGTGCCTGGAAGGGAGCCATGCCAATAGAGCTGTGAAATCCATTATTATAGGAAAATTCCACAAGATGCAAATACTCCTCCCAGCACGACTGCTGATCCATCACGTACATACAAACCATGTCCTCAAGAACCTGATTAACTCTCTCTGTCTGTCCATCTGTCTCAGGATGGTAGGCAGAATGGAAGCTTAGCTGTGTTCCTAAGGCACACTGCAATGATGTCCACAATGCAGATGTGAACACTGGATCTCTGTTGGAAATGATTCTCCATGGAATACCATGCAAACGGACGATGTCTTCCATGAAGATTCTAGCAACTGATGAAGCTGTGTAAGATGAACGGATTGGGGAGAAGTGAGCCACCTTGGTCAATCTGTCAACTGTGACCATGATAGCATCATGACGTCAAGAAGTCATAGGCAATCCCACAATAAAGTCAACAGAAATTATGTCCCACTTCCATTTCGGAATGAGATGAGGCTGTAATAGACCTGTAGGATGCTGATGCTCTGCCTTGACCCTCTGACACTCTAAACATCTAGCTACCAAATCTGCAATATCCCTCTTCATGCTAGCCCAAAAGTATAATGTCTGAAGATTTGCATACATTTTCTTAACTCCTGGGTGAGCAGAATAGGGAGCTCGATGTGCCTCAGTCATAATTAGAGTCTGAAGACCCTCAACAGAAGGCACATAAATGTGACCCATATACCTTAGAAGACCATTAGACTCAAGTGAGTACCCTGCAAACTTTCCTTCTAGAGCTCTACCAGACTCAATTTCTGACTTCACTTCCTGATACCAACTATCAAATGGAAGTGCTATGAGGACTTGACTCCTCAAATCTACCTCAAGAGCCACTGTAGAAATCTCATGTCTCCGCCGACTCAAAGCATCTGCAACTACATTTTCCTTGCCTTGAACATATTTGACCTCAAAGTCATATTCGCAGAGGAATTCCATCCACCTTCTCTGCCTAGCATTCAGGTTTGGCTGAGTAAAAATATATTGCAAACTGCGATGGTCACTATGAAGCTCAAACCTATGACCCAACAAGAAGTGTCTCCATCTCACAAGGGCATGAACCACTGCGGCTAACTCCAAGTCATGAGTGGGGTAATTAAGCTCATGGTCCTTGAGCTTACGGGATTCATATGCAATTACACGTCCCTCTTGCATCAAGACAGATCCTAAACCCTCCAAGGATGCATCCGTGCACACCACGAAATCCTTAGTAGGATCAGGAACCGCCAAATTTGGCGCACTAGTCAATCTATCCTTAAGGGTCTCAAATGCCGTCTGACACTATTCGGACCAAATGAACTTCTTCCCTTTCCTCTGA
Source organism: Sequoia sempervirens (assembly GCA_007258455.2). Lineage (NCBI taxonomy): Eukaryota > Viridiplantae > Streptophyta > Pinopsida > Cupressales > Cupressaceae > Sequoia > Sequoia sempervirens. Next base: position 5,824 of record VDFB02142956.1, on the reverse strand, counting down.
AGAGAAGTAATAGGATATGCAATCCTAGAAAAACCTTGTACAAACCGCCGATAATAGCCTGCTAACCCCATAAAACTGTGAATCTTTGGAACATTATTGGGTGTTATCCAATCGACTATAGCTTGGATCTTTGAAGGATCCACTACAATACCTGCACCTGAGATGACATGCCCCAAGTACTTCACCTCTGTTTTGTAAAAATCACACTTAGCCAAATTAGTAAATAGCTGATTGTCCCTCAAGCATTGTAATACCTGCCTAAGATGTACCTCATGCTCCTCCATAGATTTTGAGTACACTAGAATATCATCAAGGAACACAAGTACGAACCTATCCAAATAGGTACGGAAAACTCCATTCATCAGGCTCATAAACACTGATGGTGCATCAGTTAACCCGAATGGCATAACCATGAATTCATAATGCCCATAGCGAGTACGAAATGCAGTTTTATGAATATTAGCATTGGCTATTCGCAACTGATGATAGCCAGACTTAAGATCAATTTTTTAGAAGACTTGAGCTCCTTTTATTTGATCAAATAAGTCATCAATTCTCGGCAAGGGATATCGATTCTTAATTGTCACTTTGTTAAGCTGCCTATAATCTATACACAATCGAAGCGAACCATCCTTCTTTTTCACAAATATAACTGGTGCTCCCCAAGAGGAAACACTAGGATGGATAAATCCTTTCTCTAAAAGCTCCTCCAACTACAACCTAAGCTCCTGCAATTCCTATGTTGTCATCTGATATGGAGCCTGAGAAATAGGCTCAGCTCCAGGAACAAGATCGATTCTAAAGTCGATGTCACACTTAGGTGGCATCCCAGGAATTTCACTAGGAAAGACATCAGAATATTCCTTAAGAAGGGGGTAATCATCCAATGAAATCCCTTGACTCTCATCGGAGTCCAAATCATTAACTGACACAGCAAATAGCTGACAACCTTGTCTAAAACACCTTTTCAATTACATAGTTGAGATTAAGCGTAATGAGATAGGTCTCTGAATGCCAATGATCTCCACCTCACTACCCACATCATCAACACAACGCACCACCTTATGCCAACAATCAATTAAAGTACGGTGAGCGTACAACCAATCCATACCCAAAACCACATCATATGAGCCAAGGGGTAGGATTCGAAGATCCACCATAGTTGTGAGTGCCCCTATTTGCAATTTGCAACCTTGAACTAATGACTCAACTGCAACCTTTGCCCCGGAGGCCAATTCGACCTACCATTTAATGCCTTCCCTAGCTGCCACCAGTCCACAACATTCCACAACTAAAGGAGAAATGAAAGAATCTGATGTGCCTAAGTCAGAGAATAGATATACCAGTACCATTCAACACACCTGAAGTTTCAACTACAGTGCCTTGATGTTCAGCTTGGTGATTCTCTACTACTGCAAATACCCGATGTGCTCTCCCTGCATCTCCCACTGTTGGCTCAGAAGCAGCTGGTCTCTGACTAAATCCTGTAGTACTCCTCTATGGGCACTGTCTTGCTATATGCCCCTTCTACCCACAGGAGAAGCAACCTGTACCACGTCCATACCCTCTAACACCTGATGGTGTACTCGACTGCTGGAAGCTGCCTCGAGATGGTGTTGTCTGTGTACTCTTAGCAGGTTGCTCAAAGTGATCCTGTCTAACTCGTTGCCAGCTACGGTTCCTTCTGCTCTGAGATCTATCACCCTACTATGTCTGGGGTTTGAACTATCTAGATTGTGACTGTTGTTGCTATTGTAGACCACCCTTAGAAGGTGCCCAAAAATTTCTAGAAGTCCCTACCACTTGAGGTTGTCCACCTCGAGAACCAACACCTGTAACTGGAGCACTACCAATCTGTACTCCCGTGTGTCCTCCTAAAGCCATAGCTAGATTTTCTTCCACAAGGCGAGCTTTCTCAATTGCCACCTCCATCATCTTCGACTTGAAGACATGAACACCACCATTGATACGGGCATTTAAGCCCCTGACAAAATGTTGCACTAGCATGGCCTCATCATTTCCGATACCCGCATACTGCTTGAGCTCGTAAAAATGATGCTCATATTGTTCCACGGTCATAGTCATCTATCTTAAATCATGGAACTCGTCAGCTCTACGCTGCCTCCAATGATCGGAAAGAAATCGAGCCCTGAACCTCTCCATAAATAACTCCTCTAACAAATACTGCAACTGACCACCCAGACCAGGTTGTTCTGGGTTCTGATCACCACCTCCTATCGAAATGCTTTGGGAACTTTGAAGTTCCTCATGCTCTGACCCATGTGAGCTCGGAAGTGATGGACTCTGGTGATTGGCCCCATGGCCACCACCTCGGCCTCTTCTTCGGCCACGACCTCTACCCCTAGGCATGATCTTGCACAACAATTGAGTTATGTTAGATCAAGAGTTACGCCAAGTTGCCTAATGGACTTGACTACCTAGAGTACCCAGTGTTTGCAAACCTGGCTCTGATACCAAGTTGTAACACCCCGTCGCGCAAACCCCAAAGGACAACTAACTACACAACAATTTTTAAAAAAAAAAACATAAAGTAGAAGTACTAAGTTATCAATTGCAACTAACATAACTACAAATACATACTAAACTCCTAAGTCCCTTGGGGTACACGACGAGACATTACGTTAACTACCCATTAACAAACTTAACTAATCCAACATTCTATTCCATGGATATGAGTACTCATATAAAAGTGATAAACGCTAAGCATTAAAATAAGAATGAACCACATATGCTAAACAAGATTACATAACCAATAAAACTTGGAAATAATGAGAACTAATTTACTCAACATATCAACATCAAATATATATATAATTACATCTGTGAATAATGTTTTGAATTACAAAGTGAGTTATAACAATACATCATGATACAAACTAAATACCGATAACCATTTACCCAAGTTACAAGATATATTATCCCAACACATGGGCGAGTTACAATACAATTTACATGATATGAATAAAGTATAAATGTATACATCTGAAAGTACATAAATCTGGTACAAACTGTCACCACAATCTCTGCACTAAAGGTTTGACTGCAGAATGGGAAACCCAACGCGGTGCGAAGCACATTCCACCCGACCACCCCCATGCTAGGAGTAGTTAAGAAAGGATTCCTGACCAAGGCATCAAAAGTAACACATATGACTCAACACCAATCATGAAAAAGAAATTCATACACAAAGGAAATGTGACAACAAAGGTCTACTAACATAACATGACAACAAATGATTCCAAGACAAAACAATAAATTACTTCCAGAGGATTTTAGTTAATATGACTAAGGGAAAAGCTAGAGGAGAGTGTCATCGCATGGCCTTCATGGATTATCCTGACATCCTATCACAAGGTGTCGCCTCCATCTATGGTTATCCTGACTACCTATTTCAAGGTGTCGCCCCATAGGGTGACTCATGCGGAATCGTGCATTACTCGTGGAAATGAGATCACGATTATGCCAACCACGACCTTCTCGACCACCTTTAGTCTTTGGTAGCCCTAATAGGTGAGCGAGGTATCTATCATTATCTTTTAGTGTTTAACTACCCATCCCCTAATTATTTAGTTAGGTTTTCACTTTTTACACTAACTCTACTATGGGTTATCCTGACAACCCCTTTGTGCGCCGGTGCCCACATAGAGCCACTCTCCCTAGAATTCCCTAACATACCACAAAATGTGAGGGATTGAACTCTCAAGTTCACAAAACATGGGATAGAGATTCGCGAGGTAAAAACCATCTCGCCATACTCTTATAACATAGTAACTTAACAAAAGAACGAAACTAAAAGTAATCACAAGATTACATCCACAAGGAAAGTAGAACTAAAAACCCAAATTGAATATACCAAATTCCCTAACCTCTGGAAGTTGTAACGACTCTTTCCCCTAAATAAATTGAATAAATTATAGAACTCACGTGTTGATAATCCAACTAAGGGACCCAATGAAATTAAACAACCATAAGTCTAGTAAGGAGGAATTACAACACCATCTCAAAAGACAACTTACTAATTCTCTCAATTAACTACACCAATAAAAACATTTAAATAAATTTAAACTAAAAATTCTCAAATAAATATTTGATAAATTTTCTATTTCAAATTAATCCTATTAACCACAAATTTGTTGCAAATAACTTACATGCCCATATATATAAAAATTAAATTAAATATATAAATAAATATATATATATTTATTTATTTTAAAATATAAAATTAAATATATAAATAAATATATATATATATATTTATTTTAAAATATAAAATTAAATTTTAACACGCCCACTTGGGAGCTGCGTAACTCCCCATAGGGGAGGACGCAGCCCCCAAAGTACTGCGTACAGCAGTCCTTCGACTACTGTGCGCGGCCCTTTATGGGCTACGCATGGGTATGGTTGTAGCCGTCCCCACCCCAACTCTTCATAAATATATATTTTTTAAAAATTTTAATTTATTTTATTATATTTTTTTTAAACTTCAAATATATATATTTTATATAAATTCTGACGAATTCTGAAGTACGGAATTTCATCAAATTTTATATATGTATATTTTTATTTTTTTTTAAATCACAGAGGGAAATATCACAGAATTTAAAAAAAAAAAAATAGTTGTTTTAGAATAGCATAACATATCTACAGAGAATTTCTCCAAAAAATCAAAAGCTATACAATAATTTTTTTAAATTTAAATGAGTTTCTTCACAATTTTCCTTGCACAATTTTTTCTAAATCTCTTTTGTTCAACAATGGGGTTTTGAATTTAAAATCTAAGAAGTTCTCTGTTTCTACTGTTTCCTTAGAGCTTCTAACACAAGAGTTTTGTTTAACTAGTTCTCTAAACTTGCTGTGAAATTTTTCTACAGGAAAATATTCTACAGAAGTAACAATGTTATAACGGCATATCTCTATAGCCGGAAATAAGTTTTCTACAGAAAAGAAACTTCTAATACCTACAGAAGTATAGGCAAGCCTCATCCAAAACAAACAATCTTTCATAATAGGAAAGAACTTAAAACAAAATATAAACAAAAGGGAAGAACATGTTTCCTATAGGCTGTAGAAGTAAGAGTTGCTCCAAACTTTGCCACGGAAATCTCCAGCCGTAAAGCTCTTCCAGAAAATTTCTTCTCCAACCCCAATTAAATTCCAAGAGAAATCCCTGCAGCCTAGCTTTCCTTTTTTCCACTATCCTCAGCCAAAGTTTTCCCGTGAAGAGCTTCTGTTACCCATGCCTCTTTTTCTTCTGGAAATAATTTCTTTAACAGAAATTCATTAATTCCCACTACTTCCCGTAAAACTCCAATGCAAGAAATTTAATAATTTAAAAATCAATTTTTATTTATTTATTTATATTTTATTTTATTTAACTTTCAAATAATAATAATATAGTCTTTTAAAACAATTTAATTAACTCTAAATTAAAATAGCAACTCTCACATTCGAAATAATAACAAAGCCTATATTTTATTTAAATTATCCTTTTAAACCATAATATTACTTAATCCATTTAAATATAGTTAACTTTAACAATTCTTAACAAAATTAATTAAATCACACTTAACAAAATTTAATTAAATTACAACTAAATATGAATCAACACTAATACATTCCTATTCAAAAACAAATAAAACAAAGACAACCAAAGACTCACAGTAGACAGACTTGGGACGGGAATTCTTTCCTAACCACTCCTTTTTTAAACATCAATCCCATTGATTTTATTTTGATGCTCGCCCTGTCCTGCCGAAGCAGGTGGAATTGAGACTTAGTACCTGCATCCTGCATAGAAACAAAT
>VDFB02142955.1:0-11466 GCA_007258455.2 Sequoia sempervirens | reverse complement strand
TTAGATATTAAAATTAATTAGTTGAGATATTTACTTATATCTTTACACCTTATATAACTAACCATATCTTATATATGTAAATATATATCTACAAATATCTAAATATAAATTTCAAGATATATTTATCTATATATATCAAACATAATTTAAACTTTTATATTAACTTATTTAATTATATCTCTAAATTTTAAATTAAATTAGCTTTGATATTTATACATAAAGATTTATTTATATATTTATACTTCTTTATATATTTAATATATAGAGATATATAAAGATAAATAAAAATTTGAAGTGTTGTATTAACTTATTGAAGTAGATATATTTATCTACTCTTTTCGTTTGCAAGCTATCCTGGCTTTGTCCTAATTTTTGGGGGTCTTAGTGCCTCTTTATTGGAGCTTTCTTTCATGGTGGCTTTGGGGCTATTTGTTTGTGATACTTCTTCTTTGGTGTAGGATGTGGGTTTTGGTTTGCCTTTGGTGGAGTTGTCTATGGATAGTTTTTGGCATGTTTTAGACCCTAACTGGCATGTAGGGTTGGATATTGTTCTTCATGGTCTTGCCTTCTCTCTACTCTCTTTGCTTGGAGGCTTTCCTTGCCTTTTCCTACTTCTCTCGAGTCCCAGTGGCTCTTCTTTAGTGTTTTTCGCATTGCTTGGCCTTGAGGTTGCTCTTCTTTAGGTTTTGCTTCGTTGCAGAGATGTTTCTTTTGCTAGCTCTTGTGTAGGGTGTTACTCTTCATGTTATGATTTTGTGCAGGCCTTGGTGGAGTGGTTCTCTATCCTTCTTGTTCCTACTATGTTGGAAAAATTTCTTGGTGTGTTGAAGTGGTTTGTGGTTGTTGTGGTTGCCATGGTTTCTTGTCTTTTCCTGTTGGGTGGTTGTTATTCTCTCTGCCAATCTTTTATGTTGAGTTCTGTGTTCTCCCCCTTTTGGTATGTAAAGCTTGATTTGTAGGATGGGGGTTTGTTCCTCTAGATGTCTGAGCTACTTCAAATGTATAGTCTTAAGGGTTAGATGTATCTTCTCTCAAGGTTGTTGGCTGAGGAGTGCTTTATTTTTTCTTCGGTGCTCCAGTTTACTAATTTTCCAAAGGATGTTATGTTGTTCCTTTCTATGGGTGTAGCCACTTTCCTTCAAGTTTTATATTTATGGTCTTCTATGGAGGCAAATACTTCTCCTTCAAAGGTGGACCCCTCTTCTATTCAGGTGGAGAGGAGTGATGTGGATCGGGTGGGAAGTTCTATGTTCTGTGGAAAAGGTCCTCATCTCATTCTCTCCTATAGAGGTGAGCCCCCTTCTATTGAGGCAGAGGTTGGGTTGGTGTTTTGGGTTGATTGGTGTTGTGAGAAAGTTGGGGATCTTTAGTTTTTAATTATGATTTATTACTCTCCTATTGAGGTGGGGAGTTTGCATTCAATTGGTGTTGCTAATAAGATTTATGTTGCAATCTAGTTGTTACATGTTGGTGGTTGCCTGGTTGTCTTAGGTGGTTCTTTTGTTATGTTAGGGTTTTAGGTCCCTTCTTTTCTTAGGTTTGAGGTCCTAGTAAAAACCTTGTTGGATTGGGTTCAAGGTCCCTTTTTATCCTTTTTGCAACTGGAATTATCTTGTAATTTCTATTTGATGCTGCTGCTGTTAGGTTGCTGATGGCCTATGTTGTATTTTTATCATAGCTGGTTGGTCTTGGTCTGGGTTTTAGGTCCCGTCAAAACCTGTTTGTTTAAGGGTTTCGGGTCCCTTCAAAACCTATTTTTCCCATATAATAAGAAATTATTTAATTATATCTTTAGATTTTTAATAAACAATATCTTTTCATTTTTTTATGATATATTTTAAAGGATATATCATTATCTTAGATTTTTATATATCTTCTTTATTTAATTATATATTTGATTCTTTCCCTTTCTTTTTTATAATCTATTTATATATAATTTTTATATTTGCATATATTCCTATATCCTCTCTTCTTTTCATCTTATTTATTTTCTCTCTTTTTTCCTCATTTGTTCTCTTTTTTATTTTTAGTCATTTTCATATGTTTAATTAAGCATTTTTTCTCTCTATTTATATTTATATCATACTTTTATTATATTTTTTCTTATCTTCTTTATTTAGTTTCTTATCTAGCATTTTTTCTCATTTTAAATTTTAATATTGAAACTTGTACAACCTCCTCCCTTCCCTCAACTCTTTTAAATTTCTCTCCTACAACTCTTTGTTCATCTTGATGATGGATCACAAAGTGTGATCCAAAAAATTGATGCAAATAAATCACACATAGTTAAATCTAGAAAAAACACACTTTCAATAATATGAATTGTGGAAATCTAATAACTTTAATATAAATTAATCAATAATTGTATCTTGATTAGTCCTAAATAATAACATTGCCATTTTTAATTGAGGTACTACAATTAATGCTAAAATAACAAAGATATGATTCCTAAAGTGGATACAAATCTTTGAAATCTATTGTTGTGAAGAAGTAAATATATTTATAATGAAATTCTTGAATCATGAGATTTCTGGGAGGTAAAAATTGAGGCAAGAAATTTGTAATAGCAACATGGCCAAGCATGTTCATATTGAGTATCCTATTAAATTCTAATGTTATCTTCATTTGATTTTAAATTTTATAAACCTTTATTTAGTCTATAGAAAAAATGGGAGGAAAGATAAGTAAGTAAAAAGTAGTCAACAATGGGTGGGAGGCTTTGAAATCTATAATAGCATTATATTTTAGTTTTAAATTTAAATCAAAATTTATTTTAATGTCTACAAATATCCATAAAGAATAATATAGTTAAAGATGAATTCTAGGAAATGTATTGAGAGAGTATCTTAGATAGTGTCTTTAAACATAATAAAAATATGTACAAATGGCTAAGCAAAAAAAGTCAATATATGTACAAGAATCTTGAGAAACCCCCCTACCCCTTCACTAGGGACTCATCCTTTGCCCTCTGAAACCTATATCCACCACTAGGGTTGAGGAGCCCATGGCCTCATATTCTCCTCCTCCGAAACCCTCCCCTACTGTTTCTGTGGGTTTGAAGATGAAACCCCTTCTCCATTTCCAACCAACCCCTAGAAGATCCTAATCCCAAACCTCCTACTAAAACGAAAAGGGGAGCTGTTTTGTAGGCTCAAACCATTACCGCCACTGGAATATATGAACTAAACAATACCCCTAGTAAGAAGGGGGGAAAATGCCTACAAAAACCAAAGCCAAACACAAAAAAGAGAAAAAAGGACATAACATTCTATATTGAAGAACTACCCACTGAAAATGATGAGGATGATGCTAGGCTTGAATATTTTGAGGAAACTGTGGTGGCCATGAGTATGGACACTTATGTGGAACTTGCCAACATTAGGAGGTATAATCACTTGGCTAAACATAAGTAGGAGGTCCTAGTTGATGAAATTTCTAGCAGCTCAAAACATGGAAAAGATCATGATGACAGTAAGCGTGATACAGTGGAGGAAACAAAGGAGTACAAGGAGTGAACCCATCACTTCTTGGAGCTTAATTAGATGATCCTAGAGGAGTCCACTCTGACCTCCTCTAATCATCAGGCTCTATATGAAGAGACTAACAAGTCAAATTGTATGAAGGAGGAAGACTTCAATGGCCTACTAGCTCGTGTTTGCAATATGGAAAGGAAGCTAGATAGATTGAACCATTTCACCATAACGATTATCCATCACTCAATTATCACTCTATCTATGGTGCTAAAGGAGGAAGTTAAGACTAATATTGTGGAGTCTAATCTCAATACTAGTCAAGCAAATGGGGATGTGTTTAAATTCCTCATGGAGTAATGGGAGAATCTTGCTAGGTGATGGTCTTGGTTTTATTTGTTTTCTAGGGTTTTTTGTTATGTTGTCTTTGTATTGTTTATGTGAATTGTCTATCTATTATAACTAGTTATGTTTTGGTATTTTTATTTGATGAACTTTGGATCATAGGGATTTTTTTTGTTATGGGTACTACACCCTGTAAATGCAACTTAGACTATCAAAAGCAAAATTCAATATAAAAATACAAACTTGAGTTATTTATGAAACATTTGTAGTATATTCATTTCTATCATGGTGTATACATCATACTATGAGTCTCCTAGGTTTTGACACATTTGTTTTCCACCATCATTGTTTGAAGACCTCTTTTTTACTAGGTCTAGAGTATGTAAAGAAGTATTAGATATGAGATTTTTTATATTAGAAAAAGTGCATTTTGATTTTCCATTATGTGGTGGCACCTAAAAATATAAGCCTAGATTTGATGTATAATGCCAATCATTTCTAATCTTGAGAATGAGAGAAAATTTCTAAAAACTATTCTATATCCTTATAAAAATACTTAAATATTTTGTGTATCTCATAAGAATTGTGCATTTGAAAATAAAATGATCCTTAATCTCTTCCTCCTAAAAGAAAAGTGGGAAAATCCATTCCATTCTTTGAATGTGGAATTTTTTTCTCAATTCTTGATTAATGGGAGGTGGAATGCATCTAGCCAAGGGAAAATTTAATTCCATGAGACCAATAGTTCAAATATATTTCAAAAGTAAGAATTCTCAAGATCACATATTTGGAGAAATTTAGACACATAAGAATTTAATTTTAGATTGAATGGGCAAGGTGGTGTTAGTGTAGGTCTTATTAATATTGTTGGTTGGATCCTATACTTTTAGTTTAGCTTGCTTAGTTGTATTGAGTTGGTTATTACATGACATCTTCTATGACTATAACTCCCACCTATTTTTGGTAGTTGGAGTTACTTTTCTCATTGGTAAGATTTTCTTCCCCCTTTTCCTATATATATGTATTTTCTCCTCTAGCTTGTTTCATTCATGTTATTGCAATCTTTATTTATGATATTTTTTAGATTGCATATATATATATATATATTGTGTATCAATTTTATTGTGGGAAACTAACATTGTTATGCTATTTTTATTTTATGATCATTTTTATTAGTAATTTTATTGTATTTATTCTTTGCACTTAGTTTTGAGTGAATCTCTATTTTATAGATTGTAACATGGTATCAAAGTAAAAGATGTTAGAATAGATAACTTAGTTTTTAGTTTGTGAAATTTAAATAGGATATCACTTGCATGTAGGTTTTCTTAAAACTTGATATGCTATTCTCTTGAATCTTCAAATAATATAGAGAATTAGAAAGGTTTGATAGAAAATACTTACACCTCTAGACTTTTATTCATGGTTTTCTATATTTTGGGTTGTAGGGTAGGGGGATTTGTCAACCCCAAGGCTACAACTCATGGGAGAGCCCCAAGGAATGAACTTCCCTAAACTACCTTAGGTTGATCAAAAGGAAATGACAGGTATTTTAGAAATTAGGTGAGTAGACTACAGGGGTCTCAGACTACAACTCAGACAACTCTCTGTCTAAGGATGGCAACACGAGAACCAAAATTCAACATGTCATGCTAGAGTCTTAGGAACATGCTAGCATCCTATATGGACAACGAGTTGAATAACAACCAAAGAAACTTAAGGTCTACTTACGACTTGAATAATAGAGTTTTATAGTTTGATAGTTTGATATGAAAATATGGATATAAATAGTACAATAAGAAGAATACTAGAAAATAACTATTCTAGTGATTTAAATGATACGGAAAGAGTAGAAAAAGATACCACTCACACACAATCTAGTTCTCTAGCTAACTTCGAATGGATGAACCTACACCTACACACACTGAAATAGGAAAAGTGTTGGGTTGTGTTTTGAGGTCTGCCTTGGTCAGACCTCCCTTTTGGTGTTCCCACCTCCAAGGACATCTAGAAATGCAATGCTATAGAGAAAAATCAATAAAGGAAAGAATGGAAATGACACAATAATATAGAGAGCAATGACAACCTAAATGATACTCTATAAGATGATAGATGCAAAATGAAAAGACACAATGTTACCTTCCTTGCTATAAGAACTCAAGGCTAATGGAGGAAAGAAGAGAACAACACCACCATGCTGAGGAGATAGAAATTTGTAAATCTGCAATGAAAATGGTTTTGAAATTAATAGACCCAAGTAGAAGACTGGTAGTAGTGAGATAAAGCAATAAAATGATCAAGAAGTGTGAGTAGATAATGTGAGAATGAGCTAGAGAATGCAAGAGCTTATATGAGAGAATGATAGGGATATGAGAGAGAGGAAAAGAATGAGTTTGAATGAGCAAAAATGAGGAAAGGAGTTGTTTCGCATTGGTCAAGACCTGACAGAGGACATTTCCTTTGCAACCAACTAGGAAACATAGCGCTTTTGTGAATCTCAAAGGCAGGAATCTGTCAAGACGACAACACAATGAGTGGATGTTTGTGCAACATGCACGTGTCCCAAAAAAATATTCCTCCATCGATGCACAAATACAAGGAAATGTGGGAAGATCAGGAGGACAACGATAGGTTTATGCATCTTCATACTTATAATTTTAAATTAAGGGTAAATAAATGGGAACTTTTACTAGGGTACAAATTTGTGCCATTACATTTTTCCCCCACTTTAGTGAGCATATGTGTTAGTGTGTATGTGAGCTAAAGTAGAAAGAGGTTGAAGATAATATACCAATAATGTTTAGGAAGTAGATCTTTGATCCAATTTACCTAGACATGAAAGAGGGAGGCTCCATACATTTTTGGTCTTGCAAAGCTAGCTATGATCTCACCACAAACATGTTAAGCTGCATAAAAAAATATGTTAGGTGAAAAATCCAATCATAAGATACACATTCGTAAGACACAAAAAGAAACAAGCTGACATGATAATACATAGTCTGATTAGATACATTGATCAGATAGATAAGCCCATGACTCTTGATGGGAGAAAATGAGGCCTTGTTATTTCATCCTTTATTTTCCTTTTTACCCCTATTTACATTACCTTGTTTATACTTCTTGTCTTTGTTGTAGGAAAATAGATATATTTAATAAGTTGTAAAAGGAATTAAAATAGTCCATAATGCTAATTATTCAAAAGAATGTTAATCTTTTTATGATTAAATGGTAGGGGATAGTTAAAGGTGCGAGTTTAGCTGATTGAGTACGTGGAAGGCGAAGGACTAATGAAGAATGGAGTTGTTAGATTGGAACAACTATTGATGTCATTTTGTTTGGATTTACTTTTGAGTTGTTATATTCAATTTCTATTTATTGGTCATAGGCCGATATTAACTTATTTTTTAATTAAAACTCTTTGGTTTGTTGGACGTAAGCCACAACAAACCCAAACGAGCTATCAATTTTTGGCATATCGCTTAGTATATGTAAGTATGTATATTGAAGACTGAATGTGTGTGGTGATTAATATATAAACAAACTTCTTCTCTACTTTCATTCAAATATTTCTGTGTGTATGGATGATTATTTTGGTGTAGAACCCATTTTATTATCTCATCACCAAGTGAACCCAGGGTGCAAGGGCCCACTACTTGGGTTGCTCAGTGATTTTTTCAATTTAATTAGTGTGGTAATGTGCGTGCTTTCTTTTTTGTAATATTTCTATTTTGTGTATGTGATGTGTGATTTAATATTTCTGTAATATTTCCATCTTGTGATTTAGTTCAATTGATTTTCATTATGTAATTAATCTTATATATGATAATCAGGGTTTATTAAGCAGAAGTGTGGAAATGAGTTTATTCTAGGTTAAAGAAGAAGTTGTCACTATTTTATATTATGTAACTATCTTTGCTATACTTCCTATCACACTTCTTGGCACAATTTCTATAACTTCTTGTCACAAAGCATAAATACGGTTATTAAACAAATTTTTTGATTAGATAATCATTATGCGAGTTAGTTGCATTCATCCCCACTTAGTTCACTAGTCTCAGCCTTAGGTAAATACCAACAATACCTTTCATGAGTTTATGATCCACAGATTGACACTTAGGAACACACTAAGGAAATCAACATGAAATTGCTGAGGATTGGATTAAATCTAGCCAAATTGATAGAATTACAAGGATAGTTTATTTCCAATATTAGTCCACAATTTTTTCCAAACATTTTGGCATCATTTCTAAGGAAAGGCGTTAAAGGCCTAAAAACTAGTGAGATGAGTTAGGACTAGTGCGTGAAGGTGAAATTCCACATGATTTTTGACCTTGCCTGGGTGAGTACCCTTGGTTTTATCTATTATAGATCATATAGATGTATGAATCGTATTTGAGATAGTAAAGGAATATTTGTTAAGAAGGACATAGGAAATAGTTCACAACAAGAAAACCCACAAAACAAATTAAAACCATTAATTGTGTACACACCATCTACGAAAGAGTTATTTGAACTGTATATTGAAATATGTCATTGAGTCCACCACTATCGAGTCTCCTTCTAATATCCAACAAGAGTCATTTGAAGAATTATTTAAGATGGTTTCTAAAATATTTTGAGAATCTTATGAACTTTGAAGTGGTAAAGTTATCATACACAAGGACCCCAAGCTATTTTCATCCTTTTGTACCCCTTGGGAATTTGAAACCATGGTTGATAATAACAACAACAATCCTATTACCTTTGAGTTTTGCATTGCTCATCTAAAAGAGGATGCCCCCATGAAGAACATACCTCACTCTGCCTTTCCTATTTTTTGAGGTCTTTATATGGAAGACCCTGATATGTTTCTCTTTGAATTTGATGTTTTATGTCATAGTTATGATTATAACAGTGATGCAAAAAAAATTAAACTGTTTCCAACTACTTTGAAAGATGTAGCATTGTGATGATTTATGGGACTAGGACATGAAACCATTCACAGTTGGGATAACATGAAAAAAAATATTGGAGAAATACCAAGAATATTGCAAGACCAAGGAAATCAGAGATGAGTTCTTTTGCATCATACAATATGAAGAGGAAATATTGGAAGACTACCTTGAAATATTCCTATTTAGTCTTCAAAGGACTAGACAAATAGGGTTAAACAATTCCATTGTAAAAACACTCTTTCTTGGGGGGATTAGGGATGAATTTTTGGATATTTTGAATCTTATGGGGGGTGGAGGTATTTCCAAATTAAGGTTTGATGATATCTGTGATGTTTGCAAGAACTACTCAAGGTCCACATATTTAGTAAGAGGGTACACTGGGAAGCATGTCTCTTCTGGAGGGTGTCACAAAAATAGAACTAGGCACATTGCTCAAAGACCTCAAAATTGATCTACTAAGTAACATGGGTAAGCAGATCGACACCTTGTATACCTAAAAGAAGCGAGAGGAGGCTGAAAAGGCCCTTGCTTCCTTTTGTCCTATTTTTCACAAATGACATAATAGTGAAGAGTGTCCCTACAAAAAAAAAATCTCTAAACAAAAATATCTTCTTTAGAAGATTCCAGTAGAGACACCATTCTAAGACCTTTTCCTGTAGGCATGACTGAAGTAGAATATACATATGATCCTATTTACATTATGGCCCAAAGGAGACCTTGGAAACCACAAGGAATGCCCCCAACTGATTATCATACATTTCATCCAAGTCCTTTTCCTCATCAACAAAATCCTTTCCCGAACCAACCTAAATGGTTTGGAGGATTACAAAAACCTCCACACTACCCCCAATGGACACAAAAATATCCATATGCTCCATAATCATGGCAAGCATAGCGAGTGCCACCACTAACATATCCATAATTTCAATCATACCCTCCATATCCACCACCATCAACAATAAATCCCCATCAACAATCACAATAGCTTTTACCACCTATTACATCTTCATCTAGTCAACCATCTAGTTCAACCCAACCACCTAAAGCAACACCTATGCCCACATAACCATCACCCGATCCACATAATAAGGTGGAAGGATTCCCAACCCATCTTTCCAATGCACTAGAAATTGATGGTGTACAATTAAGATCAAGAAATAATCTTCAAGGGTGACCCATTACAGAGATAGAATATTCTCTAGCCAAACCAGTAGAAGAACAACCAAGGCCCCCATTTCTTGATAGGTTTCAAGAATAACCAAAACAATAAGAAACATATCAATCAAGTTTTGATTTCATGAATGAATTGCAAAATTTTAATGTTAAAATCCCTCTCTTGCAGGTCATTCAATACGTTCCAATGTATATGAGAGAACTCAAAGAACTATGTGGGAGAAAATAGAAGAAGAAACAAGACCCCAAGATAGTCCAATTCATTGGACAACTTGTAGATTTGATGTTGGGGAAGATGTATGTTCCTAAGTATGCAGATATTGGGAGCCCAATAATAAGGTACGCATTGGTAATATGGTTATCCCAAATACACTTGTGGATTTAGGAGCAGCCAAAAATATAATGACAAATAAGACTAAGGAGAAACTAGCCCTTCAAGGACTAAGACCTATTCGAGCAGTCTTACAAATGGTAGATCGTTCCCTTGTAAATCCAAAAGGTATGATTGAAGATATTATTATTTTTGTTGATTCTTGGGAATATCCCATAGATTTTATGATTTTACAACTAAAAATTAAGTTTGGGGGTACCCCTTAATTTTAGGAAGACCATGATTATCCTCAACTAATTCTTTTATTAATTGTAAATATGGAAATATGGTGACTTCAAATGGAGAACAAATGAAGCAACTGATGTTGTACCCTCCAGCACAACCTTTATTGGAAACAGACAATCTGTTGTGGATCGATAGTGATTTAGATGAATCTTTTCCTATTTTGACAATTGATCAAAGTAGAGAATTTGAGGAAATATTAGAAGACAATGTTCTTAATGATTTCTTGCAAAATCACTATTTATTTGATAATGTTTTAGAAACGATGATTTTTCCTTCGGATGTAAATGAAAATTGTCCATTTGGGAATTTTCTATTAGTTAGTAATCCACAATCTATTCAAAATTTCATTAATTTACATCAGTTATTACCACACACTTATATATATAGACCATTTTTAGTATCTAGGAATTATGATCCATCCTCATCTACTTCCCAATTACTTGTTGTAAATACTCTTGTCCAATCACAAGATATGGAAGTTTTACGAGGAAAAATGCTCAATATAAAACCCAACTTGAGCCCCTCACAATTAGAAGATCTCATCACTATGTTGTGTTCCCATAAAGATGCATTTGCTTGGGATTACGAGGGTATGAGAGGTATACACCCTGATACTTGCATACATCATATATATATAGAGGAAGGAAGTCAACCTATAAGACAACCACAAAGAAGATTGAACCTAGTCCTGCGAGAAATTGTTAAAGATGAACTACAAAAATTACTCAACGTAGGATTCATCTATCCTATCTCTGATAGCCAATGGGTGTCACATCTTGTGGTAGTTCCCAAAAAGAATGGGAATTGGTGAATATGCATAGACTATAGGGTCCATAATAAAGCTACCAAGAAAGATCATTTTCCACTACCCTTTATTGATCAGGTACTAGAAACCCTTGTTGGGAAGAAGTTCTTTTCCTTGATGGAT
>VDFB02142954.1:10567-50507 GCA_007258455.2 Sequoia sempervirens | reverse complement strand
TGAAAAGGGGTCCTGAGCATCCTGAGAGAGGAAAAAGGTTTATGTTGGGGCTAAAATGAGCCTACACAAATGCTAGGGGAGTGGACATTAAAGCAGATGCAAGAATGTATGTGAAATTGCAAGGGGTACAATTTTATGACATTACATTGCTACCTCATAATTGCATGGAAACTCAAAGGTTCAGGTAAAAGAATATGTGTAGAATCAACACAATATATCTCTAAGTCTTCAAGGAGAATTTGGCTATGGCACAAAACATAACATGGCAACAAGTAGACTTGCATAGAAGTGAATACAAAGTTAGAGATAAGGTCTTTCACAAGCTTCGACTATAAAATAACCATCTTTCAAAAAGCATGAAGTAACAGGGTCTCACAAAAAATCTGTAGAATTCACAAAACACTCCAAATTGGTAGTGTGGCTTGCAAGCTGAAGCTAAACCCTTCTTTTCAGTTTCATTTGATTTTCGAATTCTTGTTCTTGAAGTTAGTTATCAGTGAGCAGATTATAGTACAGAGAAAGCTTTTGAAGCTAGGAAAAAAGAAGAATCATCTTGGAATGAGCAGTGCTTGGTCAACAAGTGAAGAAATTGTGCAACAAGGCAATCACAAAATGTCTTATCAAATGGAAGAACCTGCAATTGAGGATGAGTTTTTCATGCAAAAGCATCTATAATTGTCAAGCAACAAGGACGGAGATCTCTCCAATGGGAGAGCATGACGCCCCAACCCTACACAAGTTATGTATATCCAGGTTGAGTAGTCAACGTGTGGTACACATATCCCTTGACTAGTCTTCTAGGAGCTTCTTTAGTTTACTTTACTTAGTACTTTTGGAAGTTGTCCTCTGGAGTGATTCAATTTTCTTATTTCAGTATTTCAGCATTTTATTCATCATCTATCATTTTAAATTTTGTCTGCTATTGATATTTGATGAGCACATGCTTATACTGAGAGGGGGGAGGGGGTGAATTGATATAAAATAATCTTTTACTTTTTCAAATTAATAATCACAATAATATCAATCACACAATATCAACAAATAAGAACACAAGATTTACGTGGAAACCCTTTTGGGGGAAAACCATGGAGAAAGTGACTGCTTGGATCTAGTGTCCAAACCCAGCCACAAATAAAATACTTCTTACAAAATATTCGTAGGCACCAACCCACTGGAGACAACAATCTCCACTGCTAAGTACCAACTTAGCAAGAGATACCAATCTCTTCTATTGAGAGGCACCAATCTTTAACTCAACAAAGTCTTGTCTTCTTGAGAATAATTCTCCTTCAAAAATCTGCCTTGAATGATCTTCTATTATTTTCTTCTCCTCAAATCTGCTTGTGTTTGTATGGTATATCTTCTATTCTCCACACATACATCCTTCACCACCGATCAAAAACTTCATTTATACCTTTTGAAAGAGGGCGACTTCATGAAAGTAGGTAACTCTTCACTAAAAAACATCTCTTTTCCAAAGGAGGCGTCTCTATGTATCTTTATTTATGGGTGCCAAGATGGGGTTGGCCCATGATAATTTAAATTTAAATTTATTTATTATTTTAAAAGGAGAGGGCACCAACATAGAAGGGGGTCGGCCATCATAAATAAATGAATTTTATCTCATGTCATTGCTGCCATTGCTAGGATAAAATCTGCCATTGGAATGGTGCAATTTAGTGGGATTTGTCTTTCATACTTTCAATCCCATAAACGATTTTCTTGACATCAGCAAACTGATTTCTTCTTTGACATCAATAATGAAATTTTTCATCATCAATGACAACATTTTCAACAATATTATGCCCTATTTTGATATTTTTCAATGGATGGATACTCCATTGGGCCTTTGCTATTTCACTTGCATACCATATAACTGTGATAAATTCTTTGAAGTAGTGCCAGCAGAATACATCTGGGACATCTGTTGTCCACAGAACAAATGTCTCTAAGATGTGCCAGGACTGTCCTCTTCAGATGACAGGAGGGATAATCTCTCAAGAAAGCCTCTGCTGCAAAATTTGGAGTGATTTGGGGAATGGGTACTTTATCCTTCGGTACAAATTCCCTTTTTAATCTGCTAAAATGATTTATTGAAAGTATTAAGTGGAATTAATCTTCTTCTAAGAAGATGCAGGGAGGCATGTTCTTGTGGCATGCTGTTGAAGTCAATGCAACCTGCTAAAAATGTGGATGAAAACGAGATAACATGCATAAATCACACGTGAAGTCAAATGCCTGTCATTTTTCTAAGAAAATTTCTATCTAACAGAACCTTCTACTAAATAATTTGTTTTAATTGTGTTTACATATGAGATGGCCTTGTAGGCAATTAAAGTTATATAATGATTTTAGATACAAAGTGTGTTTATTAAACAAATTAGTATTTTTTTTATATATATTAATTAGAGAGGGGTCTATAAGGGGCCCTCACCCAAAACAATAAGACACAAGCATACAAGTAAACCCATGAAGACCAGAAACCTAAAGGAAGGAACTCTTTAAATATTGCATATTGTTTACAAATATTTTATTCATACAAGCATCAACATGAGCCCAATACAAGCTCTCTCAAGCACTTAATAGAGACTACTACAAACTCCTTACAAACAAACACACTAGAAATCACCTAGGAAAGACAGAGTCACTACTTAAAAATTCACTTTATTTAGAAACCATATCCACATTAGAAGCCAACCATGGAAGACCAAGAGTCACAACTTAGAATTCCATGTTAGATGTCCCTATGGGGATTTGAACTTGAGTCTCCACATTGAGAACCTCTTGGATGAAGAACTCTTAAAATAACATCCACCCAAAATACAATCACCACCCTAGAACAGAACACATCCACTGAACACACCTAAACCACAAAAACAATGCCAAACATGCATAAAAGTCAGAAAAGAAGTAGAGGGTAAAACCTAAGAAAACCACATGAAAGATACAACTCAAGCATTGGTGACAAGCATCCTCCTACTCCTATGGGAGAGGAGATCCTCCATCATCCCCTGGGATCCTTCATCAATCATTTCTTTAGCTATTAACTGAAGTTCTGCTTTTGGTTTATGAAACCCTCCTTTTCTTAGGAGTGCTAACTGGCAACAATCTCCCTGAGAGATCCCACTGAAACATTCCAAGACATCTTGCTCCGAAGGGAAATTTTGAAGTAAGCAATTCTCCTCCTGCTGGGCCACATCATCTTCCACAAGAAGTTGCAGTGGGTTATCCAAAGAAATAGAAATTTGCAATCTAGCTGCCACACCAGTAGAACTATTTTCTATCAAATCCAGGAGAACCACAGAAGGCTTCCAGAAGATGCTCCATGCTGACAAGGCAGGAATCATCCAAAAATCCTTTTTTGGAACCCATTTCTGTAACTTAACCAAGTCCCTCTACATCGACTAAGAAGAAGAACAGATTGAACTCTGATGCCCAATCTGGTTGAAGTTAAGCATCTGATGGGCTATCCCTCATAATCCACATATTGTAACCAAGTACTAAGAGAGGAATGGATGTTATAAGAGCGAGGAACAGCACATGAAAGGTCCATACACACAGACCTTGGCAAAGCCACTGAATGATCCTTCTGGGTCGGAATCAATTTTGACAAAGGTACCTATCTTCCTTGCGGATAGCTGAATCATCTCCATAGATGTACAGGCCAACAAAATATTGTTGAATTAGATTCAAAAGGGGAACCTTTGAGAAAAAAAACTCGATCAGGATCAAACAAAGGCTGCCAGGGACATAAAAATAAATTAGATATCCCACAAAACCATGGTCCATGACTCCACACAAAAGCCTGGTCCTCAGCTGAATTGAAAAAATGTAGAAAGATTCCTTAGACAGGAGATAGAAGCCATCTTGATTTCCAGCCAAGAAGATTCCATCCACTGAGAACTCTGCACCATTTAGACTTCTACACACAAATTTGAAAACCAAGTAATTATACTCATCCACCAAAGACATCTATGCCACAGAATCATCTGGGAGAGACAAAACAGTCAAAGAGGCTTCCATGTTAAGGGAATATCACCCAAATAACCAGCACCGTCAGGAGGTACCACATTAGTGTCAGTACGAATCTTGGATCCCTTTGGCTTCAACACAGTCACAGAGGCTTTAACCAAAACTGGTGCCAGAGCTCCTTGCTCCTTTAAGAGCTCAGTATGACAAACATAATTAACCACAAGAAAGGAAAAGGTTGCAGGCATTCTTGCAGGTGTGATAAACCATCTGTTCAACTGGCAGATCTGAATTTTGCACTTCTACAGCTTGCACTCTGCATCACATTCACACCAGACCAAGAATCCTCTCAGGAGCCCAACACTGCATCTGCAGGGCACCAAATAATTAGATCTTGGATGTTAGATGGGAACAGAACAGGTTTATAAGAGGTTCAAATACCTCTCAAAAACAAAGAACCACTGATATCTGCAGACTTCCCTAAACAGGAGTGGTCACAAACTACCTCCTTCCCTATGTCGCCACCGTCATTGGCAGATACTGATGTGGTCCTTCCAACTGCTTGCTGAACCCTAAGCCCTGCTCGTGAAGGCACTAATTAAAACAAATTAGTATTAATAAGTTTTGATGGGCTGATTACTTGATGAAGGTTGTGTTCAAGGCCTTAATATGATTTGATGGGCTAATTTCATGATTGATGGATTTGAAATATAGGGTATACAAGCATGTTAACTGTTTAATTTTCTAAAATTATTTTGTTAACTTTTATAAAAAAATCTTCACATTTTAGTCTTTATTTGATAGACATGCTAAAGAATGTTTTTTGTGATTGAGAATATTATGCTGAAAATATGAGTATTCCCCTTTTCATTCCTGGAATCTAAATGCTTAAAAGAAAGATTATATAACTTTGTATATGTAAGGTAGTCAGGTGTTTAATAGATAGCATCTCTTAACAGGTTCGAGATGGGCGAGCCCCAAGCCAGGTTTCTAACTCAGACAATGAACATCCTAATATTGCTGAGGTTATGCTTATTGTGCAGGTATGTTAATTAAGGAGTTACTTGTTTTGCTGTAGTGTGGCTTGGACACATTTTCCCTCGTCTTTAACACTACTCTTGTATACAAGCTGAAAATGTTGTGATATGAAGGTGATCACATTGTTGAACTAAAATGTTTCAATTATAGATTTGCTCAGCAGGTGTTGAGGAGAAGTTAAAGTCAAGTGAACTCAAGAGAATGGCTCAAGAACTTACAGTTGCAGCAGCAACAGCTTCTCCACCTCTTCCTCTTACTGCTCTTTTTGTGCAGGTCCTTTCCTTGTATATTGATGGACCATAATTTTTTTGAGAAAACATTGTCAATCATGGTTACACTAACTCTTACTGCTCTTCTTGTGCAGGTCTTAACTTTATCCACTTATGAACTATCACTTTAACAAGAAAAATTATCAATCATAACTTTTTCTTGTGGAATTAATACTTTTTATTAGGTTCCAACATTTAAATTGAAGATTGGAGAATCAAATTTAACATTTACTACAGCTTAATTTGACTTATGTGGTGTGATTTATTGCCAAAAATGTGTTACTTATTGATTATGGAACAAAGTAAATGTGCACTGGGAACAGATAAGCCAATGGCCTTTTATGGTAAAAGATTTGCAGACTGGGAACAGTAAAGGCACTGCAAACTTTTCATGCAAAAGCACATGCTTATTCACAGTTCTATCAGCAACATGTGTAACTAAACATTGCCCAAGTGTATATGGTGCTGTTTAGATGATGCTTGAGTTTTGGAGACCTGTTGGAGATTTTGACAACTGAGTTCTCAAGGTACAGTGGTATAGATATATCAACAGATCTATCCATTTAGGCAGTGCAGTTTTAATCTGAAGTGTAGGAGCACACTCATTCTAATTCAGAAGTTTCAAGTGCTGTCTTATTGTACTTAGATCAGTTTAAAATTTCAGGAACGAACACCATGGCTAGAGAACATGTTTGTTAAATGCCTTAAGATTAGGTAGTAAGTCCCCATAGACGAATTGTTGAAACTCCTGAATTATTGCTTGGTATATAATCTTCTAGCAATGTGTGGTTTAGTTTGAATTGTACACAGAGAGGTCTGGATGCCCTTCCTTAGTTTCTTGATCAAGATTTAGTGCACACACTCCAAGTACAACAGCCACACAGACAGAAAATTGGTGTATTTGGATTTGAACTGCACAATAAATAGTGTTTCTTGTTCTAACTTGACTAAAAATACTGTGAAAATCCAAGGGCCTTTTGTAAATATGAGAGAGCTCATATCACTTATATCCAGAATAATTTCTAAATCCTGGTTGAATTGCCGAGTTGAATACAATTCAAATTGAAATACTATGGTGGTCTTAACATTTTTAGACGTGAACTCTAGAGCTAGCCCTCCTATCCTTTGTTATTTAATTCTAAATTATGAAACTAATCTGGGTTTATCTTGGCTCTTATGTGAATCTAGAAGAAGCTTACTATCATCAAAAGTGAGCTAGCAAATGTCATTACCTTATTCTAAACAATTTTTTTGAGATTAGGAAATGCAGCATTCCGTTGAATTTATTTGCAGAACATATACAATACAGAATTTCAGAACATTGTAGCTTGTCTGTTACAATATGTAGTGAATTAAATCAGTATATCTTAAGTCAAGTGAGCTGCAGATCAACAATTACACTAATTTGATATAGTCCTTCTCCAGAGAGTCTTGTCCAAATGATTCAAGTGTCAAGAGGAATGTTCCTTAAATGATCTTAGGCATTAACCTTGATTCAATCATTTAATATGTTTTCTTGGTGATTTTGACATCAGTTGTCTTCAAAATATGAATCTTAATAAGTTAAATCCAATTTTATGTTGATGTTTATTTACTAGCCCTCTACAATGTCAGCATTCAACTTTATGAAACTTCATGTTCACTAACTGGGAGCATAGCTGGGCCCTCAAATACCTCTTATTCTTAACTATTTTCCTTGAAGAGTATTATGGATATAATTGAAAGCAACAATGTCTCTTTCATAAGCTTGACTAAGGGATTCTCTCTCTATTTCCTATAAGAACATGGGACTTCCTATTAAATGTCATAGTAGTTGCCTTTTTCATCTTACAACATTGAACTGAAGCATTGAAAATGAATACATCTAGTGTCTACTATTGCTCTCGGATGCTAGTATTCATTCAATGTCTTAATTTATGAATATGTTATCATTATAGTGAGAAATAGTGTATGGCTGTGGGTCTCGTGTTGGGACTGCAGACAATAATATTGAATAGAAGATGATATGTGTGGGTGGCAGGGGGTTGTGAAATGGTGTCCTTATAATCTTATCTACTATATACGTTGTTGCCTCAGTGTGATTGATTGCAAGGATATTTGTTTTTATTTTTGGTTCTTGTTGCTGTCTAATCTTGGCCATGGTTGTACTAGGTACTTTCATATTTGGAGGCCTATTTGCATTCTTTGATATTTCTTGTCACACTTAATGTCATTCTATTCTAGGTTTCAACTTCCACAAGGAGAATGCCTTGCCTGCCCGATAGCTCATTTCCTGCAGTCTCCCATGTCTCATTTTGGATGTTTGAAATGGTTATCCTCATTAATAATGAACAGTGTTTCAGAAAGCACATGAATAAGGTTGGGATCTTCTTGCCTTTTTGTCTGTTGAATCTAGCTCTAATGACATGACTGATACCCCTGAATTTCTCAAAGGTGGTTCAAATGAAGAATATGCTATCTTAAGTGAAGCTTTCCAGAGGTGTTCATACATCAGTGGTGTAAAGTTTACTGTGTTTTGAAAATAGCATCCTGCTTTACTTCTTGCCTCCATCAATTTGCCACCCTTGATTTTTCAAGAAATGAGATACTGCTTCTGCTGCTTCTATTCCTGAAGAGCACAATAAGAAAGCCAGAGGACTCAACACTAACAATGGAACTCCTTCTCGATGTCAAGGAGCATATGAACAGAAAATTGATAGAAATTTTGCATATATGGAGCAAAATCTGAATGATAGAAATAGTGTGTTCTAGAGAGGATGAGCTCAAAGTGTTGAGGAATTGAATATGAAGCAGCTGGTAGTAGCTCTCTACAAACTAGAATCCATTACCTATCTTTCAATCACCAGTTTTCCCTTAAGATTGACAACCTTGTCAATGATACAAATGTTTGCCTAAAGTGTGTGATGTGTATTTATATATATGGTCCGTTCTCTCCATATGCTTTGTTTCTTTTATCAGTGTGTGTTATCTGGTGTCATTCAAATCATGATTTTTTGGATTCCAAATTCAGAATTTTTGGTGTTTGTTTCACTCTGATGGCATTTTTCTATGCAGGACCACTTGGGTATTTCCAATGCAGCACCTGCAGATGCTCCATTGTTCCCAATACATCTGCCTAAGGTTGTGGCAGGTAGGATTGTAGATGATGATTGCGGAGAACCTGTAGGACAAATTCATGATTACATAAATAATCTTTGCTTCCGTATATCACCAACTGCTTTTTTTCAGGTTGGTCCTCATATGAATTCTATGGTATTTTGCTTACAATATTGTAAGTTATTTCTATTTAATATAATTAAAATGACTTATGATTGCTGTTAGGTTAACAGTCTTGCTGCTGAAAGACTCTATTCCCTGGCTGGTGATTGGGCTTCACTTAGCCCTACAACGCTTATATTTGATGTATGCTGTGGGACGGGCACAATTGGTTTGACACTAGCTAGCCGTGCTGGCATGGTAATTAGTTTTTTCCAAACTGCTGCAGGTGTACTTGGTTATTATATTCACCTTGACTAGTCCATTGGAAGAAATCAAGCAAGTAGCCTGTGCAACTGATTGCTAGTATTCATTTCGCAGGGAAGCAATGCAATTAGTGTATAAAATTTTTGTAACATATGCTATACTGATTTATGGATGTGTTTTTATTAGGTTGTAGGAATTGAAATGATTGCCCCTGCTGTTGCTGATGCCCAAAGGAATGCAGAAATTAATGGTATAACAAACTGCCGGTTTGTTTGTGCAAAGGTTAGAGAACTTTCAATTCCAGAAAAAAGCTGGACATTTTTTGTACCCTGTTCAAAACCATGAATATCGTACTTGTCTGATGGTATCTTTGGTTAAAAAGTTAATGTGCCATGGTCATTATGGACATGATACAGGCTGAAGATGTGATGGATTCCTTGCTGAAAGAGTATCTTGATATAACAGCAGAGACAGAATCTGATATGAAAGAAAATATCAGTGACAAGAGCAATGATAATATGACAAAGGAATGTTCCAGTCAATCTGAAGAACAAAAGTCTGATTCTTCAGTGCCTACAAATGTAGAAGATAATAATGTTGATAGGGAATCTGAAGAACTTGATAATAAAGGCACCGGCTCTTTAGGTATCTCTTCACAGGCAAATGGTGATTCTGAAATAAAAAAGGAAGATAGTGCAGCAAAACAGTTTAACGATGTTGTTGCCATAGTTGACCCACCACGTGGTGGTCTACATCCTGCTGTAAGTATAGTCAGATTCCAAGCAAATCTGATTCTTATGTTCTTTTATGATCTAAAGAATGCATGAATTCTACATGAAATGAATTTCATGTTTGGATTAACTTCCCTGAAATTCTTGGTTTGCGCTGTACAGGTCATCAAAGCTCTTCGCACTCATCCGCGCTTGCGACGCCTTGTGTAAGTAATCATAGAACCCTGTTCTATTCCATCCAGTGATCATACTATTGATTGGATTGTCCATCCTTTCAGACATAAATAAGCATTTTAAATGTGTTGAAGAATAGGGGTGGGGATTGAAGGTACTTATAATGTCTTGTTTGGAATGTGCAGCTATATCTCATGTAATCCAGAGACACTATTAGAAAATGCAATTGAACTTTGCACACCATCAACTGACAAAAATGAGAAAGGGAAGGGGAATAAACGAGGGTTCAGACATATGAGCAACTTAGGTCATGCTAGGCAGCGTGCCAAATCCATGCCCATGTCAGAAGCTTTTCGCCCAGTAAAAGCAATGGCTGTTGATTTGTTTCCTCATACACCCCACTGTGAGATGGTAATGCTGCTAGAAAGATAGGATCTGAATTTTCATAGTGAAATTCTTTATCTTCTATATGTAGCATACCCATGGGCAACAGGGGTCGTGATAGGCAACAAACCAAATCACTGCCTACTTTGGAAGATTTTTGGTCTATAAAGGCATTTCCTCACAATCCTTACTGTGAGATGGTAATGTTGCTGAAAGTATTGGAATGTCGCAAAGATTTTTAGTAAAATTATTATCTTCTAGACATTGCATTTCCATTCATACCACAAGCCATTGGACAATGTTTGGTACCGTTTGTGTTACTGCCCAATGTGGCCCTCCTTAAATGTTGTTTTTTTTTCCTTTTTCTTTTTGGCCGCTGTAATGCAAATTTAATGAATAATATAAAATAATTTTTGTGCTTTATAATCCTAAATTATTTATGCGTTTTTGGTTTTTGTACATTTTAACAATCAATACAAATTTCATCAAACTCTTTGTATAGAGTTTCTTATAAACTCACTCTATAAGATGAAGATATCTTCTCAAATATTTTTATTAACCCAAATTAAGTTTAATACAATATCGTTCAATATACATTAGCTTTAGAAATCTGACATAAACTTGTTAGACACGACGGATTCTGCCATGTCCAAACAAATAAGTTCCCACAATCAAACTCAGATTCCCAATAAGATTATCTTAGTTTGGACACAAAAAAGTAAGTCAATAATGTCTATTAATCAACATGAATATTCAACATGAATATTGTTTGTAAATTATTAACCGTTATTCATAGCAATGAGATGATAGAGGTGGACAATGATTCCCACGGCTGAACTTAGAGAAATAACAACTATGAATGTGAAAAAGAGCGAGCATTCATTCAACAGCATCCATGGAAGACAATTAGCAGTAACAACTAAGAAAACTCTATCAAACTAAGGTTGTGGATATTTGTTGTTTGTTGAATTGCCCACAATTGCATTATTATTTTCAAAAAAATGAAATATGCTAACTTTAAGGGAAATAGAATAAAGGCTAAGATGCATGGCTCTTGGAAACAACATATACGCCACATTCCCACTTTAAGATTCACTTGGGAATTGAGGGAAGAAAGATAGTTGTATACTATGCACCCCTGCCACCCCTATCTTAAGTTGACATACCCATGATTTTACAGTTCAACCCTTCAATAATATATTTATATTACCAGTTGTATATAAATATATTTATATCAATGGATATATGATTCCTAACCAAGTTCTCATTCTGTGAGGATGAGTGAGATCCAGATGTCAGACCAAGAACAACTATGCAGAAAATTCAGAAGAGTATTGGCACATATAAACTGGGTACGCAATTACAATTCTTATTTAGAATGAACATGATGAAAAATAGATTTACCAACACCAGTTTTCATTCTTGTAAGATAAGGCATGTATTACTGTAATGTGGAGAGTACAGAGTTATACCTCAGTTACCATTATACCTCAGCCTCTTAGACCTTTTTATCATATATTACCCATAAATTTTAAGTTTTTATCAGTTATTAACAATCATTATAATTTTTATTTTCATATTATAAGATCCTTCGTACCCCAAATATACAAAATTAACAGGTTTCCGTGCACCTCTTATGTTCTAATTGAACCGAACTTCTTGCAACAATCATTTTACTAACATGAAGTCAAATAATTGTTGCACCAATTTTGAAAATTGAAATGAATAGGGGAGAGGGGTCAGTAGTTGTGCAGTGTCCAAATAGTCCAAATGTAAATAAAAAAATAAACCTAATGTTGATAAAAAATGGACCCATACTTGAACACATGAGAACCTCTTATAAATAAATAGTCCAAATGTAAATAAAAAAATAACTAAATGTTGATAAAAAATGGACCTATACATGAACACATGAGAACCTCTTAATGTTATATAAAAAAAACATAAATATATTCATGAAGAAGTGAAATAAGTATATTTTTGTCTCACATAAAATATCATAACTATCCATTATAAGTGTCATTTAAAAAATAAAATGTTCACTTAATAAAATAAGACACTCATCATAGTGAAAAAATATTGTTGTTATGTGTACAACGATTGGGGTAGCAATGTACAAGCATTGCAGTATTTTATATTAATAGTTTGTCCTATCACAAATATAAAAGGTGGGCACAATAAATACCATGTATTTTCCCACGAAGGATTTTCAAACAAAAAAAAAGTGTTCAACTATTGGTCCATTTTTGTTTGATACAAGTATTTTAAATAATTATATGTTGTTTTTATAACAACAAATAGTTTTTTTGTATTCAATTTATGGTCTATATGTGCTGAATATACAAGCTAGAGATATCAAAGATTTATGGTTACCAATAGGTATTTGGTCCATTCAGGTTGTATATTAATTTTATTTTAAATAAAAATATGATATTCTACAAGCAACAAATGATATTTTTTTGTTCAACTATTGGGGGTCCCATGATTAAGTTTTGGTTGAATATTTAAAAAGTTAAATTTTAGACACTTCTCAATAGATGTGCTGATGTGGTGAATTGCATGATGAGTCACACCTCCAAACCTTAGTTATAGATAGATAAGAGGCCAGTCCACATTTAAAAAAAAATGAAGGTTCTACGATATTCCAATCAATCGTTACATGTTGACAAAGTTAGCCCACATGACTATTGGCCCTTCTCCCCTAATACCTTGTATAAGAAAACTTGTGCTATGTGGAGACAAATGAATTAGACATAAACTATGTCACCCCAAGGATAAGTATTCGGGATAGGGATGGTAGGGGAGAGGGGGACAAGTTTTGGGGACAATAGGGGATGAGGGATGACAAAGGGGGCAATTATATAAAAAATAAAATATATAGAGAAATTTCAAATCTTCATATGATTACATTGATAAAACATTCATTATATACATTATAGATCTTTAATACATAACATTTGTGTTGAATGGAGAATTCACTTGCGAGTTAAACAAATTAGCAAATGTCAAAACTTAATTGCTTTCATAATTCGTCGTCAATATGCATGTGATATTAAAAAATAGTATACAAGTTTAACATAATGCTCAAAGACTACAAGTTTCTTTCAATTACAATATGAAAATACAAAAAACAAAGAAAGTACATTATTGTCTCTAATTTGCATCTCCCAACACTACATTAATTCAAAGTCCTTTGTTTCACTACCATTGTGAGGGTTTGCCTCATCCAATGGAATCCAAACCAATCCCTCTTGTGCCTCCTCATGAACCTGGGCGACATCTTCAAGATCAACATCCCATAGTAAAGATGGATCCTATTGATATTCTTGAGTTTGACGATCTTAAAGTTGGAGAGCACTATGCATGACCACTAGCTTCTCAACTCATCTAGAGATAAACCTATTCCTCTTGATGGGGTGGATAAAGTTGTACATGTGGACGAACTCCTCTTTGCTATAAAGGAATTGGCACCTTGTGAAAGGAGGCAAATGGTAAGCATTCTCAATTGTGTTGTATCCTTCTCGTGCCCTATCCACTATCTAATAGGGTTAGTTTGAGCTAAAGTAGCTCTATCTATCTTCACCTCTAGTTTATTGAATGTTGGACCATGAAGATTTTTCAAGGCAAGCCATTGTGAGTGAATTGTTGTAGACTCCTCAGTTAAATACATTTTCAAAAGGCCTTCATTAATCCCTTTTTCACCTCTTCATCATTACAAGGAGACAACCTTCCAACCTTTGGTGTATACCTATTGAGATTTAGAGAAAAAGGTTGTCATATGAAGTGGGGTGTTCATAGTGTTCACCTTTGCATCACAATAGGCTAAATAAGTTGCTCATATTATCCAAACTAGGATCTTTAGTCAAAATTGTTTACTTTATCTTTCTAAGTGATGAGAGCCAATTATGTTCTATTTTATGCCATGTTTTAGTCCATTTCATACATCTCCATACCCATTCTCATATCCCATTTTCCTATCATATTATACCATTTATGTTGCATATGATTACAATACATAAGAGGTATTTAATATAGATTTGAGATAAAATAATGAAAAGTAATTATTATATTGTTTTTACTAATGAGCATTGGAAAATAAATTATCCAACAAATTGTTTTGGGCTCTTGTTGATGTTACAAGATCTTTGTACACATTATGCTAAAGATGACTTGGATGTTTCTTAATATTCAACGTTATGCAAAGGGAGCTGTTGCAACAAACGTGCCAACTCAACTACCAACTGGATAGCTCAACATTTCCTTCCCACATTATTAGTGTTCTACAACCGTGAAAGAATGATGGAGAATCCTCGTGAAGATTGTTGAGATCCTCTTGTTTCAACTTTCAACCAAAATAGTATATTTAGTATATTGTTGTAAATCAATTTAGGTAGCTTAAGAAAGAGGCTGTAGGCCATTTAACTCTTTCTTAAATTTGATCAGTATATTTTAGTATTAGCTATAAACTATAAACTGTATTTGGCTATTTTATTTTGTATGTAAAAGCTATAAAGCTATTGTGCAAGAGGAACATGTATGAAAAAATCGATATCATTTTCTGAATACTATCATTTGAGTTAACCTTGGAAATTCTGTAAGAGTCTTTCTTCAATCGATTGACTAGGAGGTAGGTGGCCGACTCTTTAGCAACTAATTGAATGTACATATTTTATTTATTTTTGCAAGGTACGTTGTGTGTGTATGTTTTCTTCTATCAATTATGTTTTGCAATGTTTTGAACTAGTATTTCAACTACCGTAATTTCTGTGTGTTTATATTTGTAAATAACTTAGATTGATTTTTGTGCTTTAGATTTTGTGAATTTGATTATTTGTGGCCAAGTTTATGTTTTTCAGAATTTGTTGTAATTTCTTTACAGATCCCGTCGCCAAAACAAATAATAGGTTTATTTCCACATGGTGCACTTCATACATACTCTTCTCACCACCTCCAGTCCTTGTGCAGATTGCCATGATACCTTTTATAAGCTTACAATCCCTGGATTGACACTTAGACTGAGCTGAATCCAGTTTATTCTTTACCCCAGTTTTGGCCTATCACTAAGCACGTTGTCAAATGTCTCGTATATCTCTCCAAGATTAGGAGAGTTTGTATGTACATATCTAATGATATCTACAAGTGAAAGGAAGGAGCAAAAATATTTGCAAAAATCAAACAAAAATTTCAAAAAAATAAGTTATCAAGTTAGAAACTTTGAAAGTTGAAACATGAATAATTAAACTAAAATATTAAAATTAGAAATTTAATAAAAAATTAATAATTTAAATATTTAATATTTAATAAAAGCAACAATTTATTGATAAAATTAACATTTTTATTACCTCATAGTGGACCACCAATCGTCATCAAGGATCCTTTGTTTGATGACTTTTCCTTTAGTAGAGATTGAATTAGGCCATCTATTCCACTCTGGAGTTTACCACATCATCAATTGTAGAGGCTCATGCACCTCAAACATCCTCTCTAACAAAATGAAATAACTGACATATCTTGTCTCCATAGGTTTGAGAAATTTCTTCTTTGAAAATGTCCTGAATAGATCAAGTGAGGTGTGTGGTGGTTGCAAATGAGTGTTTGAACATCTCTAGCTTTTTCTATCACTTGCTTCACCCAATTTATTTTCTCTACGCTTTTAATGCGTTGTTCAATGCATGAACACAACATGAGGTCCAAAAGATGTGCTTGTAAGCACCCTCCACCAACATACCACCTAATTTGCACACATGCTAAATTAATGACCACCTATACAATGTTTGAGGCCCCAACCTCCTCTATGGTATCTTTTAAAATGATAAATTGGAAGTCCACATCCTTACATTTTCATGAACAATCCACAACTTTAAGAAAATAAGAGTCAATTGGGCATGTGACTATGATATTTATGAGTGGCCAATGTCTAATATAAGTTCACCCATCATCACAATAGAACAATTCGTCTTGATCCAAATTTGCCTCTTATCCTCCATTAGCAGACTAGCCATAGAATATTATTTGTCTAGGAGGGTAGTGCATTGTTTATGATCTATAGGGGAATCAAATGAGAGACCAATAGAGACTACATCTTTGACCATTTGTTTGAAATAAGATGAATGATTCACATGAAATGGGATGGCATGAGCATAATTTTTTTGACAATGGAAGACTCTTGCATCCCATGCTTGCACATTAAACATACTTGCAATTGTCTTTGGCCTCTTACTACTACTAATCTCCCTCTTTCCTCGTGTGGCAATATCACTACTACCACTACCAACCATGACTGACATAGGCATAGATGATTGTCCAAAAGAAGGTATTAACATTGTCACACCTTTAGACCTCATTTCTGCCTCCATATGCAATATATGAGCCTCTACCTTCTCATCCTCCTTTATGTTTGGAAAAATGTTAACTCCATGGCTTGCAACACCTAAGAAATGAGACAATACCTTTGACTAGCTCTCTTTAAAATCTTCTTTTGCAAATGTGATACATCCACACCCTGCTCCCCTATGAATTTTTCTTTTTAGCAACTATGACTATCACAAGTTGGAGAAGGGATTTATTTGAGTTAAAAGGGCCCTTTGCATGAGGTTTCTGTAGGAGTAAATGGTGACTCCTAACACCCCCAAGAACAATTGCTAGACCAAAATGTCTTCCACAAGAGAGAAAATGGCAAGATTAGCTTGATGTATTATGAATGCAAGGTTTGTGCAAATGTACATATGAGGCCTTGCTTAAAAAGGCAAGGTGAGGGATAAGATTAGACAAGATTGTGACATGTGTCTTAATCTTATGCTCTGATACTACTATTAAATGACCTAGGTAACCACAATTAAATTAAAAAAAAGATAGAATAAGATCTTATCTTGACAACTAAGACTTCTAGAAAGACACCTAGGACCTAAGTAAACTTAACATGTGAATAAGCCCCCTTTTTTAGGATTAGCTAGGTACAATACATTTATTCACATCAACACCTCCCCTTAAGTGCAACTTAAGAAGAAGATTATTATGCAAAACATGAAAAAAGACTATGGGTCCTGACTACAAGGTCATGTTAGGTACCCATTTACAATGCACTCTCTCACAAACAAAGAAAAGGAGAAAACCTAGTGGGACAAAACTCCTCTCCAAAAGAAAAAAATATAATCAAGGATGATGTATGGCAATGATACCCCCCAGGGACTACATCCATCATGTATATACAATTAGCACCCCCCATAAGAGGGAAAGAGAGAGACAAGATATCCACCCCCATAATGAAGAAGCTCCAAATTCAATGAAGAGTGCCTGAAAATAAAAGATGATCCAATTCATACAAGCAATAGGTCCTCCCTTAGGAAGAAACAAATCCATAGGATGATGAAGAAGCCACTCTACAACCAACTAAAAGGAGGAAGGATGAAGTCTCAACATGTATGCCTCTAAAAAATGATTAGGAGTCTCCAAGCTTGAATAAGTTACAACATAAGCTTGGTCAAACTTAACCAAGAAACATGACAAATCAAGGGAATGAGGAAACTCATGCATGTTAATCTCCAAGGATAAAGAAGATGTGATAACAATTGTGCTAAAATTGTCATCAAAGAGGAGAGAAACCCCCTCAAGTGTGTCAAAATTTGTATTTTGAGACTCCACAAACAAGTTAGAAATCCATTTCAAATATTCATCCCACAAAGCAAGATAAAAAAAACTATGATCATCTTGCATCGATAGTTGAAGCAAGAGGTTGAGGAGTAGGAAACTCAACATTTTTTTTTTAGAATACCAAGGTTTAGATGGCCAAACTTCTCCTCAAAAACATGGTTCACACTGATGAATGGGTGTGAATAGCAGTCAAATGAAAATTATCTTAGTTGAAGCAAAATGAGAAAAGGAATACAAACGAGATGAATGATCATTAGGAGTAAAAACAATTGTTTTACCTTGTCTACTATGGGTGATTTGATAAACAAAAGGGATATTAGAGGACAAGGAAGGAAGACAAAGTACATCATTTAAAGTGCCTTCTCCCATGTCAATAGAACCCTTCCCACATACCTTCATATATATGTTGTTACCCATCAAAATATTAGGTGAATTACAAGACTCAAAAGAAAAAAATATTCCCATAGATGACACCATATGATGAGATGCCCATGAATCAAGAAGTCATCTACCACATTCAAGACTTTTAGAGGCCAAGAATGCTTGTCCTTTCATTTTGTGTAGTCTAGCTGTAGATCTTGTGGTCCTTGACTAAGATGATGAAGGTGTTGGTGATTGATATGTTGAACAAGAAGAAAACATTGACAAGGTTAGCAAAATGTTATCCTTTTGAAGAAGGTGTGTTAGTTTATCAATCTTCTTATTATAACACCTATGCTCGTCATGTCTCGATCTTTTGCAATATGCACATTTCAACCTTTTTTTTAGATGACTCCTCTTTAGAAGAGGGAGTGAACTCAAGAGTGCTTTGTGAAGGTGAATCCTTACCTTGCTCATTGGACTTGGGGTCCTTATTCTACTTCTTACCTTTTCCACCTAAAGCCTTTGAATCTTTTGCAAGAAGAGCATGAGATTTGGAAGACTTCAATGTTCCCATGTGTGCCAACTTTGCTTGTTCTCTTATGAGTTGAGTTGCAAATCCATTAAGAGAAGACATGTTGTGTGCATTGCCTAGGGCATCCATAATAGCATAAAATGTAGAAACAAACATTGAATAATTAGGACTAAGCTTAGCAAGAATATAAAGAATCAACTATTCATCCTCTTTGGTGACCCCACAATTAAACATATAGTCTAAGAGAATTTAGCCTAGAGAATAAGTCTTGGATATTATATGAAGGATTGAGACTCATAAGTTCATCCTCCAAGTTAAATTTTCTCATTTTATCTAGCTTACCAAAGAGACTCTCTAAGGTAGTCTAAACATCATTTGGATGATTACATGATGCAATATATCCAAGATATGGGAAATGGACAAAATAAGAGTACCAAGGGCTTCATCCCTTCTATCAAACTATTTTCTTCTTTTTGTAGCTCTTGTGGGTTCTCGATCTGTGCCAAATGCGATTATTTGCAACTTCAATTTTAACAATAAAACTTTCATTTGTGATTTCTATTCATGATAGTTATATGGAGTTAGAGGTATAACTTTTTCCAAATCCATGATAAAATAAGAAAGTACAATAGATGAACAACAAATTATCCCTCACAGTACAAACAAATAACCCCTTTGTGCCAAAGAAAATGCCACTTTGTTTGCAAATTTACAAGTTATGCCAAAGTACCAATTTGGCTCCAAATTGAAAAATTGAAATTCTTGAGAAAAATCTTAAAAAGTGCATGTATAAAATTGGGATGCTCCTAAATACCTTCCCAATACTGCAAGAATCAGGAAAAATAGAGTCCCAAGAAAAAAATTATGAGCTTAGAGGTTAACAAGCAAGATCTTGCTTCTAGTTGAAAAAATAGGCATCAAACAACAAAATTTTGAAAAATCACTTGCATTATTGAAAATTTGAGAGAACCAGCTTTCCAACAATATCTCATTTGAAAAAATGGCCTCTTGGATTGCAAGTTATAGCGATTTTCAAAGAATGCCCTATTTAGGGCTCAAAGAGGCAAAAATGGCTCCTAGGGCCTAGTCATTGGTCCTCCACATGACCAGCCATAGAAGATTTAAGCACTTGCAATTAAAAAAAATTATGTCACTTATTAGGTGGCACATTGGCACGTTGGCGGGCAAAGGTGGTGCCTAGGTTGGTTGTGGGTGCCTATGTAGCTCACTTGAGTCAAACACACAAAACATGCAACCATAAGAAAACAAGAATGACACAATTTCAAAAATATCTCCAATTTTTTTTGTAATTTAGAACACAAAAGTCTTTTAAAAATGCCTCTTGTTGTCATGTTGAGAGAAGTAAATTTCAAAGGCCACAACCCCTTTACAATTGGAAATAACTAGTATACATATATTTTCCCTTGCCTAACTAACTTATAACTACTTATTAACCACTTCCTTTTGAGTAATAATAATATTTTATAAAATAAAGTTTACTTTTTAAGTCACTTTATAATTTAATATTCTTTTTTAAGTCATAAAAATGCTTATATAATTTCAAAATAGTGCAATATGGATAGATGAAGAAAATGGAAGCTTTATAGCACATGTAGAAAGGAATTGTAGTCACCCTAAAAAAATGAGAAATAACTAGTTTTTCCTTGTGAGTTTTACCTTATTGAGTATTTTTTTCAAGAATCCTCTCCAACTCCTCCAACATTTTAATTTCATTGGTATCAATGCTTTAACACAAGGTCCTTAAATTGAAATATCCTAAAAGCTCACTTTTAGTTGCTACTAGCTTGAAATGTCTTGGCATGTTTCCTTGTAAACATACAATATGCTTGAAGTCCAACAATGCATACATAAGCTCATCACACTAATTCCTTGTAAGGGACAAATCACATTTATAAGATAACATCTATGTAACATTAGAGATCACCTGTTGTAGCACATGTGAGTGTAGACACCTAAGAATGATTAATACATTTTCATCTTATCATTTCATCATTATTTCTATCATTTCTTCTATCTATATTAATTAAATATTTTTAATTATTTAATTAAGCTAATATTTTCCTCTTTTCATCCTAATAATTAAATAATTTTAATTACTTAATTATCTTAATCTTTTTACCATATCTATATTAATTTAATTCATTTCTTATCATTTTTCCTCCAACATTAATTCAAATTAAATTCAAATTATCTTAAGTCCTCTATAATTGAATTATTTAATTCATTTTTAGAAAATATTTAATTAGCTAAAGCTCCTCTTTTAAATAATTAAAAATAATTTATTTAAATTAAATCTTTTCCTCTATAACTAAATAATTTTCAAAAAGTATGTAATTAGCTAACACTCTTCTTTTAAATAAATCAAAAAATAATTTATTTAAATTAAATATTGTCCTCTTTAATTAAATATAACTCCTCTTTTAAATAAATTAAATATTTTCTTCTAAAATAAATAAATAAATATTTATTTATTTCTTCAAGCTATATAGTCTCTCTCTTTCCCTCTTATGGGGAGACAAATTGTTTGTCAACACTGGATCATATTATGTCTCTAGACACTTACCATTTTTGTAGATGATTACACATTGTGGGGGGGCTATATAGTCTCTCTCTTTCCCTCTTATGGAGGGGCCATTGATTGTATATATCTAATGTATGTAGTCCTTGGGGGGTGTGATTGAGTCCTCAATCCATGCATCATTTTCTATTCTCTCTTTTGGAGAGGAGTTTTTTCCCACGAGGTTTTTCTCATTTTCTCTGTTTGTGAGAGATTTATTTTTGCATTGTAAATGGGTACCTAACATGGTTGTGTAGCCAGGACCCATACCACATCTTCATTTTTTTGCATAATAATTCTCCCTAAGTTGCATTTAAGGGGGGGTGTTAGAGTAAATAATTTTTACCATTTACCTGCTTAAGTTTACTTAGGCAGATTAGTTTATTGTTTTGCATTTAGTTTCTCCCAAGTGGTTTTTTCCCATGTGTGTAGTTTTCTCACCCAACTCTTTTCTCATGGCTTTAAAATCCTATACATTATGTAAATTATTCATCTCATTTAATTCACTGCTTATTTGGTGAAATAGTTATACTTCTCACATTTTTGTGAAGGTTATTTCTGGAGATGGTGATCTTGGGCTCCACCAACAATATCATTATTGTTCTTTCATATTTTGTTACTTTTAAGAGCAACCAACAATAGATCAAATCAAAATCTTAGCTATGGTGACTTTGCTTGTTATCTAAATTCTATATTCTTAGCCAATATTTTGAACTTCATTACATGATTGAGAGAGTGTGAGTTTTGCATTGTTGATATTTATGATTCACATTTTCATCATTCACAGTAACAAGTTACATGCATGATACTTCCTTTGTGTTGTATAATGCATAAGTTCATAGGTTTCTATATTGAGTGTAAAATATGATAATCTTTTGAATGCTCTTTAGGTGTAGATCCTCCTCTCTAGGCACATAACTAGGACCCATGATCCTAACGTTCATACCATTTGCAACTATTTGAAAAGATTTTCCAAAGGTAAAGAACCTTCCTTTATCAGAGGTTGGAATCATCTTAGAAAAAAATTACATCAAGAGCCCATTAGGGTCATAGTCCCTGATTGCCTTGGCATAGACATCATCCGAAAACCCCTAATACATATTCCCTACATGGTATTTCTAGGCCATAGAAGTGGATGACATATAGGAGGTTATCATTTCAAGGAGGGCATTGCTTGTAGGTAGCCAACTTTGCATAACATGCTTCATGAGGACTTCCAAAACTGAATCTCTCTTCATTCTTCATTGCAGTTCCAAGCTTTTGTAATGTGGGCTATACTTGATCCTTCCCATTACTCACACATCCATTGTTTAATCTACCCTATTGGCTCATATATAAAGTGAACAAAGCTTCTCTTGAAAGTTCATGGGCTGGTATTTGTGCTATTATTATTTTTATTGTAGTTGTGTTAGAGTAATTCTCACTCCACAACCTCTCCATCATCTTAATTTATTGACCCAAATTTTAGCATACATTGTTACAAACTTTGTTATTATAAAATCCCATTTATGCCAATTAGTTAAGAATACAATAGTAACTTTATTTAGATAAACTTGAACATAGCCAAGAAGAATATCTTCATAAGTAGCCTTTTTAATCATATTTTCCAATTAGTTAAGAATACAATAGTAACTTTATTTAGATAAACTTGAACATAGCCAAGAAGAATATCTTCATAAGTAGCCTTTTTAATCATATTTGCACTTTCAGTGTTCCTTGATATAGTATATATGTCTTCTCTTCATTAGTTTGAAGCTCAAGGAAGCACCTATCAATTTCTTTATTGTAAGTATGGGATTAATCCTTTCCATGAGAGCTTGACAAAGAATAGTTTTAATAGTAACAAAGAGCTCCTCGATACAATCTAGTACAACTAGTGCACCATCTATAATTCAAAGAGCTGTTGTAACTTCGATTAGAACTCAATACGAATTGAAGAATCAATTAGAATATGAAATACTAATTACATATTATCTCCCCCTTCAAGCTACTTAGAGATTCCTCTATCATACTATAGTATAATGAGATCCAAATCACTTGATAATGATGCCACGTTCAAATTTATTTGGATGATCATTAGCCATTCTAATATATTTCGTAACTTCT
This sequence comes from Sequoia sempervirens, assembly GCA_007258455.2. Classification (NCBI taxonomy): domain Eukaryota; kingdom Viridiplantae; phylum Streptophyta; class Pinopsida; order Cupressales; family Cupressaceae; genus Sequoia; species Sequoia sempervirens. Next base: position 27,251 of record VDFB02142954.1, on the reverse strand, counting down.
TGAACTATAATTCTAGTTGCTACTACTAGATGACCTATCAAAGCATTTTTCCCATGGTCAACATGGTCAATGACATACATGTTTTAGATATTATGGTTTAAGTCCATGACCCTTCAAAGTTCATCAACTATGCATGGAGTTCACAAGAATACTCACCAATACAAGTCATGGGAACTTGAATCATAACCTACCCATCATATTCATCATTTCAAAAAATCTATTTTGTTTATAGCCTACTCTCATTTTAGGCCATGGGCCACTTATTTTTGAGGCATTTTTGGCAATAAGAAACTAATGAGGTTTTGAGAACTTGTTTTGACATTGAAGAGGTTACCAAGAACACTTTGGATGTTGAAGAGGTTCTAGTAACACTTTAGATGCCAAAGAGGTTTTTGGAACTAGCTAATATGTTGAGTCAATGCTTGCCTAAAGTATGTAAAAAAGGCTCAAATAAAATAAAAATAGTAAACAAGACACAAAATAGAGCATAAAACAATGAGAAATGGCTAAAAGAAATTATATTGATCTAGATTTTATTGCATACAATCCAACAAATTAAAACAACATACGTAGTGTTGTTTATAATGGGAAACCTTATATTTATACTTGGAGCCTCTAAAATCTAGAAACTTATAATATTCTAGAGAACTCTAAAACTAGATTGTTCTTTTCCTTGAATAACTTCTAGTTCCTTCTAGTTTCTAGAAGATTCTAGTTCTTCTAGAAACATCTTGTCACTTTCTAAAAAATCTTATTCCTTAACATCTCCCCTTAAGATTGGATAAAATATTACAAAGAAGATACAAAGGAGAGGGAAACATTATACCACTACTCCCCCTTAATGTTCACCTCTAACATACCAATCATTTTTCACAATTTCAAAAATTTGGCTTCAACCGTACTCTTAGTAAATACATCAGCTATTTGTTCTTCACTTCAACAATATTGTAGATTGACAATAATTGCTTGAACAAGATCTCATATGTAGTGAACATCTAGCTCAATATTTTTATTTTAGCATGAAAAATTCGATTGTTGGCAACCTATATGGTACTTGGATTGTCAGAGTACAAAGTAGTATTAGAACATTGGGGAAAAACAAGCTCAAATAGAATTTTTTTAATCCAAACTATTGCCTTTCCTACTTTCTTTTCTGCTCTATATTCTATTTCACATGAAGACAATGATGTTGTTTGTTTTTTTGCTGATCCATGTAATAGGGTTTGATCCAAGTTGAAAAACATAACCACCAATAGATTTTTTATCACCTATGTTACCTCCCTAATGTGCATTTGTAAATCCAGCCAAACAAATCGAGAACTTATAGCCATAGTGTATTGTTCCATGAATATACTACAATATTGTTTTTGCAGCCAACCAATGAATTTCTTTTGGTTCTTACATAAATTTGGATTATTTCTTAACTACAAAACAAATTTTTGGTCTAGAATTAGTTACATAAACCAAGTTGCCTACAAGTTGTTTATATAAAGTAGCATCTACCTTCTTGGAAGAACATTCTTTAATAAGCTTGATTCCAAATTGAAAGGGAGTATAAGTTGGCTTGCATTATAGCATGTTAATTTTTTTTAAAATATTCAATACATATTTTTATTGGTAGATGAATAATCCATTATGTAGTTTGTAAACTTTTAAACCAAGAAAATAGTTTAATTCTTCCAAATCAATCATATGAAATGCCATTTTAAGATATGATTTTAAATCATTAATTATCCAAATACTCGGTCTGACAATGAGTAAATCATCTACATAAACTGCAACAAGAATAATCTCATCTTGGAATTTCTTCACATAAAGATTTGGATCATATCTACACCTTTTAAACCCATGAAGCTAAAAGTACCTATCAATATTTTTATTCCATGCTCTTGGCACTTATTTTAGACCGTAAAGTGATTTATTTAATTTGCAAACAAGGTGAGGATATTGTTCGTCTAAAATTCCAGGTAGATGATTCATGTATATTTCTTCAACTAAATCTCCATTTAGGAAATAATTTTTAACATCTATTTGATGAATATTCCATCCAATACTTGCAGCCAAAGAAAGAATAATTCTAATTGTATTCATTTTTACATGAGAAATTTTTTCTTCATAATCAACACCTTCCTTTTGATCGAATCCCTTAGCAACCAATCTTTCTTTGTATTTTTTATAGCTCCATTTGATTTGATTTTTTTTGTAAAACCATTTACAACTAGTCACATTCTTACCTTTGGGGAGGGGAAAAAGTTCCTAAGTTTTATTCTTGCATCAAATTCCTCTTTCATGGATTGCTCCCATTATTTTTTCCCTCTAGCTTGCTCATATGAGATTGGGCCATTTATTTATAAGACTTTCGCCATGAGAGAGTTGCCATTCCTTCCTTGGATTTTCAAGCCTCATCTATATATCTCTTCAATACTCTTTGTCTTCTAGCTAGAAGATATTCTTCATCATCTCTACCTACATAAAATAGTTGGTCACAAGCATTAGTTATATTGTCTTCATTAGTAGTAGTGCTCATATCATCCCATTAATAGTCTCCATTTCTTTGTAAAATATCTAAAATGTGGAAATCATTTGTGATTGTAAGTTGTAAATGTTCATCAAACTTTACATCTCTATTAATAAATATCTTGTTTGTTATCAAAGCGTATAAAATATAAGCCTTTGATTCTTCACTTTAGCCCATAAACAAACACTTATTACTTTTTGGTTCTAGCTTTTTCTTGTTTTCTTTTGGGATGTGAGCCCAAGCAATACACCCAAATACTTTAAACCCAATGTGAGGCTTTATTCCACTCCATGCTTCTTCAAGAGTGACATTTGTGAGAGATTTGGTGGGGATTCTATTCACAATATGTGTAGCACAAGAGATAGCCAAACCCCAAAAATTATTATGTAAACTTTTAAAATTCAACATACAACTAGTCATTTCTAAAAGAGTTTTATTCATCTGTTCAACCACTCTATTTTGTTGAGGGGCATATGGAACTATTCTTTTTAGCTTAATACCATATTTTTCACAAAATGATTGAAATGAATATTTACAATATTCACCCCCATTGTTTGTCTTTAAGCATTTAATTAATTTTCTACTTTAGTTTTCAATTAAAATACCTTAAACTTTTGAAATACCTCAAATACTTCACTTTTCCTTTCAATAAAATAAACTCATATTCACCTACTATAATCATCAATAAAAGTGAGAACGTACCTTGCACCTGAAATGGAAGGATATCTTAGTTCACTTAAATCACTATGAGTTGTCTACCTATAACACATCCTTCACATACACCTTCAAATGTTGAGATCTTTGTTAATCCTCTAACCATATTCATTCTGACCATGTCTTGTAATTTTTGATAATTTATATGTCCAATTCTAGCATGCCAAAGTTTTGACATATAATATTTTTGAGCAACAAAAGCATGGGAGAGTGGGTCTTCATCATAAAAAAATACAAAAAACTTAAAGAGATTCTTTTTATGATCAATTCTACCAATAGCAATAATATTTTTTGGGTCTTTTCTATCTCTTGCAATAACTTGATCAGTAGTGACAAAAAATTCATATCCAAATTGTGAAATTTTATATACTGAAATAAGATTCACCCTCAATCCTTCAACTAGTAAAACATATTTCAAAGTTCCATTTGTTACACTAACAATCCTTGTTCCTATAATTGATAGTTTTATTTTATTTCCAATGGTAATTTCTTGATCCGAATTCTTTCTTTCATGAAAGTCAATAAATAAAGATCTATCCCAGTCATGTGAAAAGATGATCCCGAATCTAAAATTCGTTCTTTTTTAGAATATGAAGCAAAGTATCCTCCCTTTACTTCAGATTTTTTTTTGGGTTCAAAATTTACCTCTACACTTGATTTTAGTTGCGTGGAGATGGATACAAAACTTTGTTTATCTATCTTTCCTTCCTTGAACCTTTCTTGCTTAGGATTGTATTGTTGTATTTTATTGTTCCTCTTATTCAAACAATTTTTTTCCATATGATTCTCACCTCCACAATACTTGCAAATAATGGGTTTTCTTTCCATCTATTTTTCTACACCATTAGTTCTAGAAAGGCGGTTAGAAGCATCATTATTTTGAAATTTATGATATCCTTTCAAATTCTTCTTTCCATCAACATATCTAGAAAATGATTTACCTTTAGATACATATGCATGATTCTTCTTAATATAATATGTTGGAAATATTGTCATTGATCTCAAAGGCATATATGAGATTGATAGAAATATATTGTCATTGATGTCAAAGGAAATTGTAGATGTCAAAGGCCACTAATTGTATCTTTAATTGAAAGTAATAAATATGCACACAAGGTTTCCAAAGATGCCATATAACAGTTTGGACAAGTGATTGAGAGAATTCAAATTTCAATGAGAAAGAGCTGCAAGGAATTTACTAAATTACCTTGAATGGGGGATGAACCTCGAAGCAATAATACTGCATATGATATGTTTGTTGACCTATTGATATTATGTTTTAGGGACCGACCCCTCTCTATGTTGGTTCCTTTTTAGATGGGGCCGGATTTTTTTGTATTCATGATATAAACATAAAATTACATTGTAAACAAATTCAAAAATGAGTCATGGGATCCCTATTCATGAGTGGCCTCGCAGGGCCGAATACATTTAACTCCTGGTGTATCTATCTTGTTACAAAACTAGTTTACAAAAGGGGTTAATTACTTAACATAACGCTTCTTGCTTCTACTAGATTGTTGTTTTTATATGCTTGTTGTTAGTATGCCAAATTTTTTTCTTGTAGCACCATCTTTTAGTCCTCTTTTTCTTTGGTTCCAACCTTGTGCTTAGTGTTGTTGTTTTTTGGGGTCTTTCCCAATGAGCTTCTTCAGATTTGGGTTCGAATACAACCACTGATTTGCATTCATTACCTCCTCTTTGGTATTTTTTCTTTTCCTTTCTCCATCAACCTCTGGTATTTGGATTTGGTGACCCCCACCATTAGAGAGACTTGCAGGAAGACATTAAACAAAGTGAGTCTTCTATTAGACTTGGTAAGTTCCCTCCTAATGCCCTCGTACTTTTCATAATTCTTAGCATTCCAAAGAAACCACAATATTTCAGTTGTTAGTAGTAACCAATACATATTATTTCCTTTCCCTAACCTTGCAATTCTTCCAAGAATAATTTCATTTTTTATTTTTACCTTTGCATCACCATATCCTGCAACATCAATTAGAAATAGGTTCTATACCTCCTTAGCAAAAAATAAATCAAAAAATAAATGAGAGGAGCTTTCAGTTTGCTTACAAATTTCATATATGTTGGTATTACTGTTAGGATCAAAATTAGGCAATTTTTGTAGGATGAACATCCATTTAAAACTTGATTTCTTGGGTTCCAATTCATTGTACCATATTTCTAAGAAGACCCTATTCCAATCATTTTGGTTAAGATTAAAATTCCAACAATAATTTAGTTTTTCCGCAAGATTAGGGGGGGCGCCACAAGTTTGTAGATTTCTTTGGCTTTGATTTTTATTAGATTCTTGTTACTTATCCAATCAAATTCTTGATTATTGCTTTTGATTTCTTTTTTATGATTCAACATTCTTCTCCTTATCTTCTTTAATCTTTCAAAGGTTCTTTTTGAGTTAAGGGTATACCAACCTTTAAACATATCTTTTCCCAACTCAATAGTTGGCCATTGCAGGTTATATCCTTAAAGATCGAGATACCTTGCCTATTCCACTCCATAGCATAACACCCTTGAAGGAGAGCAAGGGGATTGCTATTATGAAAGGTGTTGTACCAGATGGATCTCAAGGGGGGGATATTTTCTAGATCCTTATCCACTAGGAATTGATTCAAAATGGCTTCTTTGCTCATTTTCCAAGCCTTCCACAAGCTCTTGAAGACATTGGACCTTGTAGGAGATACAAGGAATTGGCCCAAAAAAAGGTCACACATGGGTAGATTCTTCTAGGCTTTGGATTTTTTAGGGATTTCATTTTTTATATTGTTCCTGACCAAAATCTTCCATGACTCACTTCCTTTTAGACTCCTACAAATCCATTTCACTACAAGGGCTATACCTTGTTTCTTTAGATCTTTGAGACCTAAGCCTCCCATCTGTCTCTCAATGTAACAAGTTTCCCATTTGACTGCATGTCTCTTCTTATTTCCTTTGCCATCTGACCAAAGAAACTATCTTATCCTCTTTTGGATTTCCTTAATTTGGTAGCTATTAAACATCCACATTGAGGCATAGTAAATATTGTACAAGGCCAATAATTTTTGGCATATATGAGCTCTCCCAACTATGGGAAAATACTGTTTGTTCTAGGCTTCTAGCTTCTTAATTATTTTTCATTTCATCCACTCCCACATCTCTTTTAGGTTGGGTTCAATTGAAAATAGTATGTCTAGTTATCTCACCATTTTGTTAGGCCCTCCCCACTGGAATTCATGTTCCTTAAGTCACTCAGGCTACTTCTTGTTCTATGACAACATGATTGATTTTCCCTTTGATATTTTTGCTCCAAAAGCTTGATTAAAAAGCTCCATTTTTACCATTAAGTTCACAAAATTTTCTTGTTCTAGTTTTACAAACAAAGTTGTATCATCAAAAAATTGTATGTTCACAAGTTCTTCTTTGTTTGGTAGAACAAGCCCTTGGACTTTTGGGCTTATAGATTGGTCCCTTAAAATGTAATGGAGGGCATTGACTGTAATTACAAATAGAGAGGGAGCCAGTGGGAAACCTTGCCTTATAGATCTCTATAGCTGAAACTCCTCTGTTAGTTCCCCATTCACCTCAACCTGTGCTATGGATTCATTCATAAGTGTTTTAATCATTTGATAGAAGAGATTAGGGATACCAAAGACATCAAGTACCATCATTATGAAAGATCATTCAATCATATCGTATGCTTTTTCAAAGTCTAGAAGCAACATTCCCACTTCCTGATTGGTGTTTCTGCCCCATTCCATGGCTTCCCAACTAGTAATCAAAATTTCCAATATATACTTGACTTGATAAATCCGGTTTGGGTGTTATTGATTATCCTTGGGAGGATGTTAGTTAATCTTCTAACAATTGTATTTGCTATCATTGCATAGGATACATTGAGCAGGGTTATGGGCCTCCAATTTTTAAGGAGAGTTATTTACCCCTCTTTAGGAATCAATTTTATTATTCCATGCTTTATATCTTTTCCAAGTGAGCCTTTCTCAATGGCTTCTATGTAGACTTGGAGGAGGTCATCACTTATCCAATCTATATTTTTCTAGTAGAACTCTACATTCAAACCATCTACCCTAGGTGACTTGTCATTACTCATTTACACAATTGCATTTTCGATTTCTTCTTTTGTTATTTGCTGGTTTAGCTTGGAGTGTTCTTCCATAGAGATCTTATTTGGGATAATTTTTTACTCAATTCCCTTGCTTCCTCTGCTTGGTTTCCCAAGCATTCTACAGTGAAAATAATTTTATAAAACTGATGGAAATTTTCCTTAATGGAACCTAGGTCCTTGGACATAACCCCTTCATTCCAGATACATCCAATGGTCTCTTTGGCCTCCTTTGATTTGAGGCACCTAAAGAAGAATTTTGAGCCTCTATCTCCTTGGGATAAAAAGTTCATTTTTTCTCTCTTTTTTAGGTTTGGTCTTTGTAGATATGGATCTTCCTTATCTACCCCTTAATATATATTAGATAATTATTAGCTTTTACATCTTCCGGGGCATTCTGCAACTTGCCCTTAGTTTTTAGCAAAGCATTTTGAAGTTGATTCTTAGCTTTCCTATTTTCCTTGGCCCTCTGCTCACCTATTGTTTGGAATATTCTTTGCCAACTTTTAACATTTAAATTCCATCTATCAATGGGGCTTATTCTTGCATATAGGCCCCTATTGATCTCTCTTAAGGTGAAGATAGCACTGAAGCTATCATCAAGTTTTAGCAGACTCAAGTTGAGGATGAATTTTGCTCCCTTTTTTCTAGGCCTTTCAACCTCTTTTTTATGTAGATTTGTACCATGATGGGGTGATGGTCAAAAAGTGTCGAGGGTTTCACCTTGAATCTACAATCAACCCCATCAACCTGATCAAAGAGAAAGCTATCTTTGTTGGCATAAAATATATCAAGTCTATAGTAGATTCTCCTATTACCCTGTTGTGCATTGCACCACGTATACTAGATGGCTTTATTTTCCTTTTTTGTACCTTCTAGGGGATCAAATATTTTGAGGTAGTTTTTCATCTTGTACCAAAAATATCTTTCATTCCCTTTCCACCTCGTATTTTCTCCCCCAATTTTATCCTCAGCACTTTCTATCATGTTAAAGTTTCCCCGTATTATCTATGGTAACTTAGGAATCTTGCTAAGCCAATCCCATAGCTCACATCTCACTCTGTATTCATTTGGAGCGTAGATGGCACATACTCAAAATTTTAGATCCTCCTTTTTTATGTGTATCCAAACAACTCTATTACATGAGGAACATCCATGTTCCTTCACCCATTTACTCCACTTATGAGAAACTAGAAGGGAAATTCCCCCCTTTCCTTTCTCATGATTGGAAGTGAAGCTACTTGAATCCTTCCAAATAAATCTAAGGTTGGTTTGGAGAATGAACCCAACAACTTTTAATTCTTGTAACATCACAAAATATTTATGCTTTTCTTGCATTAGGAGCTTTCTAACACTGTATTTTCTATCTGGGGTCTGTAGCCCCTTGATATTCCATGAAATGCAGCTAGGAGTCATTTGCATCCATATCTTGGGTTTCCTCTTCTATACTCCTAAATCCTTCAAAGCATTTAGGCCGTTCTATCTTTTTAGCATTGTGTCGAAGATATGGGATGAACTCTTCTTTTATTTTGTCTTCTTCCCCTTCTTTTTTGACCCAACATTTCCTTGGCACATGATTTTTTTTCAGTGTCATATTTAGGAGTTGCCTTCCCTTGGGTATCTATCCCTGTGTCAGCCTCTTGTTTTCCTACTCTCCCCCTATCCCTTGCAGGGTTCCCATCTTCATTAAGAATATGCTTTAGTTGTTCTAAATCATCTTCCTTTAGGGTAATACCTAGGTTAATATCCCCCCTCGAGATTCCTAGATTGTGGCTAAGGGACCAACTTTATTTTCATCTTCAATATTTGCAATACAAGTTACCCCAGGAGAAACTTGTTCCTTGGGGTTAGCACTTTTATTTGGCTTGTTATTCTTGTCATTTTCATTTAAATTAGTCTTCTTATTACTAGCCTGTCTTAGCCTAGAGGGGGTGATGATTTTCATAGATGTATTTTCTAATCTTGTCTCATTTTCCACCTCACATCCATCCATCAACAGGGCCCCAATTCTATTTTTAATTTTTTTACTATCCTCAATACTCTTTTTAATTCCATCCATGACAGGTTCTTGAGCATTCTTTTTTCGATTGAGATTAATGGTGGTGATTTCCTTGGGTTCCCCCAACCTATTCTCTTGGAATATGGTTTCAGACACAATATTTTTAACTATGGTCATAGGGGTTGGTTTTGGCATGGGTTCCATGGGTACTTATTAGAAATGTCATCAAAGAGATTTCCTTTTCCCAGTACTAGGGTTTCTTCCTTGAGGGAAAGGTCTAGGTTTGAATTATCAAATCCTATGTCACCCATGGGAAGGGAAACCTAACTCTTATCATAAACACTTGCTTCGGCCTCATCAAATATCTCACCAACTACTAAATTTGAAACAAGGGGCATTATTTCCCCTTCAAATATCATTGTTGGCAACCAATGCAGTGGGACACAAAGAACTAGCGTTAGCAGCAGACCCCTTTCTGCCATTATTTTTTTCCTTGGTCACGACTTCACAAGTTTAGACAATTCTTCCTTAAGTGTCCCTCTTTTTTGTAGAGGAAACATGCATTGATTCCCCCAAGGAGCTCTATTTTATAGGCCATAATGGCAGTTTCAATTTCTACTTCTACTTCCTTCGTAATGTCTACCCCTGGCAAAATGGAAACAAGGACCCTTGCATCCATGTGCGGGACAGGGGTTCTGGTTTCTTCAATTTTTAGGACCTTTACAAATTGGGCGACAAGATGAGGGATGAACAACCATAGGAGATGGAGGCTTTATAGGGTAATCCATCACAGGTATGCGAGGGTTTCCACCTCATCATAGAGAAAATTCATTGACCATGGGATATCCTTAAAGATTGTGCTACCCACAGACCAAAACTCTTTCTTAACAACATTAACTTGCATTTCCTTTGTTTGAAGTAACATTAAAAATACACCTTTTTTAATCATTCTACAAAAAGTTTATTGAACCCCTAAGTTTTTATTCCACACATTTCTTAGCCATTGATCAAAAAAGATTCTTGATGGGGTTTTATTTACATCAAGAGCAAAGAAAAGAATGAAAATATTTCTATATTTACACTTTTCGCTATTCATTGCCATAGTCATGTCATAATTAGGAATTAGAAGAGCTTTTTTAAGGCACTTCTAGGGATGCTTACCTTCTCCTTTGGGCTGCACTTCTTCATAGATGGCTCCATCTTTCACGTTAATGAAATCTGATTTTCTCAGAATCACCATCTTTCTCTCTCCTACAACAATGTCTTTGAAGGAATGTAGCTTGCTGCTCATTCCCTCCACCACGTGTTTCTTAAGATTTTTCATCCATGGCACCAGGGGGTTCTTCCCCATGATTGCATAGATCACCCATTGCATTTGGCATACATCCACCACACTACACAAACACAATGATCCGTAGGGAGAAAGAGAGGTTATAAAAATTATGTCCTATCCCTTGACCAACATGGGAGAGCTAGGGAAAAACAACTATGGAAACAATGCACAATGTTTATCATAAAAAAAAATGATGCACTCTAAAGTATTAATGCTAAAAAGACTAGGGTATAAGGAGGACGACACAGGGAAGAGATCAAACCCAACGATGGCGTACAACCATCATGAAGTCCCTAGAGATGCGTCCGCTTCCTCCCACTTGCAGACCAACACCTTTTTGTCTTAAGCATCAAACCTTGGATCATGATGCCGAACTTTGAAGAATTAAAGTAAATTAAATACTCTTTAGATGAGGCCAACCTAGTTTGTGAAAAGGAACATGAATGCATATAAATAGAAGTGGTTTGGAGGTTTTCAATTAAGAAATTCCTTGCAAATAAATTCTAATATAGAGCAGACCTAAGGAGAAGATGGAGAGCAGATTTAGAGTAGAAATATATGTGAAGGATTAGTAAAAAATACAATGAGAAATCAGCCCAATTAAGAGAAGACATAGAGTAGAAAAATGAAGAGCATTGAAGACTTATATTGAAGTTTGGAGTAGTCTTTATAATAATTTTGGAGCAGATTTATAAGGTATTCTATGAGGAAAATTGGACCAACACAAGACCTTTTTGGTGAAGACATCTTGTAAGGAAAATCATATCAAAATAGAGTGAATTTGTGAAGAAATTCCTTGAGGCGAATCATGCTAGCATGGAAGTGATCAATATGAGGAAATTCACATTATTATTTGGAGAAAATTTTGTGCAGTCACTATATCTAATTTGGAGCAGCCTTGAAGCATTGTTTTGGAGTAGACCTTGTGTCTAATTTAGAGAAGAAGTTAGATCAGATTTGGAGTAGGTTTTTGGATTAGAATTTGAGGAAAATATTGTGCCTATTTTAGAGCAAGTTTTGGAGCTGAACTTTGTACATTCATCACATCATTTTGGAGCAGTCATAAGTGCATAATTTGGATCATAGCTACAAAAAGAAAAGGTACATTATAGTAATTAGATTCGTGAGGAAGACTGATGACAATCAGATTTGAGAAGGAAGAGATTTATGAGTTTTAATCAGATTTGTATGAAAGGATTTATGTTTTCAACTAGATTTGTGTGAAGAAGGTTCTAGGTTGGAACCTATCGAGTTGAGGTTGGAGTAGTGGATCCTCTTGTTGGGTTGAAGCTCAGTTTGTGTGTAGGGATAGGAACCTCCAATAGGTTGAAGCTTGTTGAGTGGAGGTTGGAGCCTCTTTCTGATTTGGAGCTCAATTTGTATATAAATTGGAGACTTTGATAGTATCTTGGATCCTAAAAGAAGAAGATTCAACCATAATATATATGCAAAATTGTGCCTGGTTTTCTCCCAAAAGGGTTTCATGTAAATCATTGTTCTTATTCCGTTCCTAATTGCTAGATCGATCTTGAATGTTCTTATTGTGATTGGTTAAGTTTTTAAATGTAAATGATTGTTATATATTGATTCACCCACCTCTTAGTATCACTATGTGCTCAACAATTGGTATTAGAGTGGGTTCCTTCACAAATAGCCTAATCTCTAGAAGGTGAATCATAAGCACACATATGGGAAAAATAAAATAATGAGAAGAATGTTGATAAAAATTCACCAACAAAACCAAATGAAAATGGTGTTATGGCACTTGGAATACACATGGAAATAGAACCGAAGAATGATGATACATTTGAAAAAGTAGATAACCTTGTGAGTAAGAGAAAATACATGTTAAAAAGAGAAAATGTTGAAATGGACTTAGAAAAAGGAAATTATGATGAAAAGGAAGATATGGAGTTAGAAAAAGAGAATTAATTTAAAGAAGGATTGTTTAAAGAATTAAAAGGAATGAAGAACTCAAATCATGAATCAAGTGATAGCTCAAGAAATTATTCAAATGCAAAGGAAGCCCATGCTGATAGAAAGCTTAAAGAAGAATCTGACATAGAAAAAGGTAAGTATACACAATTTAGTTTTGATAAAACTTATTATTATGATTTTGAATGTGTGTAGGTCAAGGTAAATACAAAATAAAAGAAGAGAAAGATTTAAGAGAAGAAATATTTTTCATGACAATGAAAGAAAAAGGAGATAGAGATGAAGAATAACATGTGGAAGACAAGAAGAATGAGGTTGATGAAGAAGTGGATTTTGAGGAAGAAATTTATCTTGTGTATGATGAGATTCATGCATTTAAAAGAAGAAAAGAATTTATAAAGTCAAAAGTTCAAGAAGAAAATGAATTGAAGGAAAAAGTGACACAAGATCTAGAAGAAGTGGAGAGGATGATCGAAGATCTAAAAATAAAAATTGAATAAGAAAAAAGGAATGAGGAATAAGTAAGAAGTAAATTGAATATAAAAGAAGAATATTGTGAGAAGTATAAGTTCAAACTTGGTTACTTAAGAATAAAATTAGAGGAAACAACTACCAAGAAAGACATGAATTACAACGTTGATGAATACTGAAATCATGGATGATACTATAGATGGGCAAAAGTCATCATGTATAGAGATAAGTTTTGGTCATATTATAAATGAAGATCAACCTTTAAATGAGCAACAAAAGAAGGGAAATGAATAAAAAATAGGTCATGTAGATGTTCTAAAAGGCTCAAATGATGAGAATAATAAAAGGAAAGAAAAAAAATCCCCATAGAAAACTAATGTTCCTTATGAAAACAAGGAGAAATTGGTGCAGTCATGAATGGAGGGTCCAGAAAGGACTGCCCAACCATGCAGCCTCAAATTAAAATAGTGGAATAACACAATTTTTTTTTTACAAACAAATATTATCACTGATTCAACAACTTGCAGTATTAGATGCATCATATGCCACATATACAAAATGATTAGGGCTCACAAGCCTACCACAAGGGCATTACACGATATTACAATTGGCACAAGGCCTTATTACAGTCCACAACCTAGAAATATGGAATTATTCTATTATTCAACTTTTAACTACTTGATTGTCTTCTAATGGATCACAAATAACCTTAAATACAAATCTATAGCTCCAATTATGATCTGTGTTGGAACCAAGGGTTTAAAAACCCCAATGCAAGATCAAACATGTAGGTTGGAAATGAACAAGAAAGATAACCCATCGAGGAATGGAAAGTACTGCGGATCTCCAAGAAAGTTCCCTTGGACCTAAAATTCCTTGAATGATGTTCCATTAAGCTCCACATGTTTTGGAAAAGGTTCACACAACCAATATGAGCCAAATAGCCCTTGAATGCTCTACCTAAGAATTGATTATGAAATTTTGAGAGTGATCTTTCTAAAAAAAAATGCAAATCACCTAAAATATGGATATGTTGTAGATGACCTAATGTAGAATCTATATCTTGCTATGTGAGGTAAAAAATGATAATACAGTAATATTTGAAATAAGTTGTTGAGATAGTTATAAACTAAACTGCAAGAAAATAAATATTTTTGGTTGATACAAGATTGATTTACCACCAAGGATGCTCCTCCATCACACACTCAAGGTTGGAAGAAAAGTGAGTCCCTCACTTTCCAGGGGATGGAGGAAAACCAAAGCGGTCCACCTCAGCCTTAGAAATCCATGATGAATCCTCCACCGGTCTTCCTTTCCACTTCACCAAATATTCCTTGTATTGTTTGTTCCTAGTGCTCCTTCCATTTTTTATGTCCAAAACCTACTCAATCTGTTCTAGTGATTGATTTGGTAACTACTTTTCTAATCCAACTTCCTTGTTACTCCCACTTGAATTTACTTCATGATACTCATAGATGTCTGCAATATTGGAAATTGGTGAAATACTAAGTGCTTTTGGTAACTCCACTTCATATGCATTTCCAGAATCAAACTTCCTGAGAATTTTACATGGTCGAAACTTCCTCATCTTAAACTTATTGTATGTTCCTACTGGAAAGCTTTCCTTCCTAATATATACCATAACTTTATACCCAACAAAAAATTCCTTATGCCTCCTTTTCTCATTTGCCTGCTCCTTGTACTTATTATTCACATCCTTCAATTTCTTTTGGACCTAACTATGCAATGTCTCCATGAATCATATAAACTATTCTACTTCTACACTCCTCTTATTCTCCCTATTGATGTATTTGAGCTCCTATGGGAGGTATCCTTGTCACAATCTAAAATGGTGTCTTCCTTGTGCTCTAGTTTACTCAATTATTGTATGCAAAGTCTACTTATGGTAGAACTATGTCCCAATAACCTACCTTATCTCCAACCAAACATCTCAAAAAGTTACCCAAACTCTTGTTTAATATTTTTGTTTGTCCATTTATTTGTGGGTGATATGTAGAACTAAAGTGCAAGTCTATCTTCATCATCTTCCACAATGTCCTCCAAAAGTATCCAATGAACTTGGTGTCCTTGTCTGAAACTGTGCCCCTTGGTAATCCATGCAACGTCACAATCTCCTTGAAAAATAGGCCAACAACATGCACAACATCATTAGTCTTCTTGCAAGAAATGAAATGTTCCATCTTAGAATATCTGTCCACTACTACCATTATAGAGTCATATCATCTTTGTGGTCTTGGAAATCCCAATATGAAATTCATACTTATATCTTCCCAAGGTCTCTCTAGTATTGTCAAAGGTTTATATAATCCAGTATTCTGATTACTCCCTTTTTCTACTTGAAAAATTCTACAACTTGAACATATTTCTTGACATCCTTATTTATCTTTGGCAAAAAAATAGTGTTCATTCACTAAAGCTACTGTCTCGTCTACCCCAAAATGCCCTACTATTCCTCCACTATGCTTTTCCTTAATCAAATTCTCCCTCATTGAAATCCCTGGAATACACAAATTATTTCCTTTGAATTACATATCTTCTTGAATGAAATAATCCAACCATTGAATCCTATCTGTCAGTACTAGTTCCTTACATTCTTTCCATGCTTCAACAAAATCTAGATCATCCCCATACATGTGTTTCAGTTCTTCAAAACCTAATACTTCTATCTTCATTCTTGTCAGTAAATTCCTTCTCTCGCTCAACACATCTGCAAATTTATTTGACAATTCAACCCATCTCATGTGTCTTTGGTTCAAATTTCCTTGAGTATTCAAATATTACAAAGCTTGATGATTAGTGTATAACAAAAAATCCTTAGGCAAAAAATAACATCTCCACTTATTCAAGGCTTGAACTATGGCATAAAACTCTTGATCATAAACTAAATATCTCCTTTTGGCATCATTCAACTTATCATTGAAATATGATATTGGTCTCCTTTCTTGGCTTACCATTGCTCCTATTGCATTTCCATTGACATCACAATGAACTTGAAAAAATTATCAAAATCAAAATCAAGTAATGCTAACACTGGTTGCTTTGTCACCTTTTTCTTCAACAATTCAAAACTTCTTTGTGCTCTAGATGTCCACTTAAATTCCTCCCTATCTCCTCTCATTATTTCTATCATGGGTGTGCAAATCCTACTAAATCTTCTAATGAATTTTTGGTAGAAAATTTCTAGTCCATGAAATGATCTCACCTCACCAATGTTCACTGGTGTAGGCCACTCAACAATTGCTCTAAACTTCTTAGGGTTCATCTTCAATCCTTCAGTAGAAATGAAAAAACCTAAATACACCAATGTTGGATATTGCTAATATGTGGTTGTCATTGATGTCAACACTATTGTCATTAATGTCTTTAAGGCTATATATGTTGAGGATATTGAGAAAATTGTAATAAAATAAGTTGCAGGTTGTCGGTGATGCAGTGAAGTTCAGTATGGTGGCTAGCTTAGTATATTGATAATAAGAGGTTGCAGATTAAAGGGTTTTTTGACAAGTATATCTAGTTTATCCACATGAAGTTTTAGGGGTTCACATGAAGATTTGATTGAGTTATGAGTATCTATGT